>VWZI01005210.1:2198156-2267259 GCA_013396835.1 Psilopogon haemacephalus
AAAAAAAAAAGGCAGTTCAAGAGAAGAGGCCAGGAAAAAGGTTGTAACTGTGTATTCTTAACTATAGGAAGTTGTCAAATGGTAGAGTAAGTTAGTTTTAGTGAAACAATAGGACTTCACAAAGGTTGATGAACAATCAAGTAAATAATGTCAACTTAATAAAAGTTCTGAAGGTTTCAGGTCTTGGTGTAAAGTTAGGTTTTGCTCATTTCTGGGCAATATGTGATGCTATGCTAGTAGCAATGCTGTCATGTCTCGGAATACATTAATGATGCCATGAAATACTTGACACGAAGCAGAAGAGGCTGGCCCCCTCCTTGCTTCAGGTAGTGGTAGAGAGCCAGAAGTTCACCCCTCAGTCTCCTCTTCTCCGGACTGAACAACTCCAGCTCCTTCAAGCACTCCTCACAGGACCTGTGCTTTAGGCTCTTCATGAACTTCATTACCCTTCTCTGGACACACTCCAGCACCAAAATGCCCTCTTCATAGTGGGGGGCCCAGAACTGAACACAAGGCTTGAGGTGTGGCCTCATTAGTGCTGAGGACAGGCAGATGGATAATTACCTCCCTGTTCCTGCTCATCATGCTGTTTCGAATACAAGGCAGGCTACTTACTGGCTTTTTTGGCCACCTGGGCACGTTGCTCACTTGTGTACAGCCAACCATCAACTGACACCCCCAGGCCGCTTTTCAAATTGCATCTTTCCAACCACACATCCCCAAGTCTGTAGTTTACCATGGGGTTGTTGTGGTCCATGTGTAGGACATGGCACTTGGCCTTGCTGAACTTTGTGTAAGTAGCTGAGGGCATGTATATTTACTCATATGTCAAGCTACACTTTAATTAGCATGTTTGTCCAGCAGTAAAACAAAAAATAGATATGCCAATTCTTTTGCCATTTATATTGATTCATAACTTTTGAAGTTGTGATTTCTAAGTAAAAGACATAATCATGTCCCATGTTACTACTGAATCTCTACAATTTAGTCTCATTGCCACAAAAGAATAATTCAGCCAACTTGGAGTGCTTGAAATTGACTTCCCCCTTTTCTGTCTTAGGTCTTTTTAAATTTCCTTTGTTTCATCAGCTCTGTTTTTTGACTCAGGTTGTTTCTTCAGAATAGCATCTGTTTCTAAAGGGTGTTCTGAAATATTCATGATCTTATGGCCAAGGTAGCTGAAGTCCATTTAAAGCAAGCAAATTAAGTTTTTAAGAAATGAAGGTGTGAGTTATAAAAATATATATATTTGCTTGATATTGGTGTGTTTCAAGTATTATTTTTCTTTAACAATTCCTTCAAAAGAATTCCCATTTTTAATATTTTCTAATAAATGACAAAATATTTGACATCCCAGTGCATTATAGTAAGACAGTCGTCATTCTAAGTTGGTATTTTAATATCTGTAGGTGTTTACTCAAAGGAGTGAGTTGAGTGGCATTGGGTGTATTTTTTTTCATGGAGGGTTCAAAACAACTGAAATCAATTACTTGTAGCTGGAAACAAAAACAAAAACAAACAAACAAACAAAAAACACGAAACAACCCAAAACCCAGCTCAGCAGGGATGCCTGGAAACAAATGCAGTGTCTCCCACAAACATACCTTCTCTTATACCTTAGCTGTACTTTATAGTGGTATAAGCATGTGCTTGGGTGGCTCTAACACTCCAATGATGTGAAGCTCAATCTTTGGCTGCAATGCAATAAATGAGATGTTCTTCTGCAGAATAAACAGTGTACAGAAACACATGCTAAGAAATCTGGTGGGCACATTGCAGTTAGTAACTGCAAGTGAGATAATAAAGAGAATACATATCATAACAGTACAGATCATATGCTGCCAACCTGCATAATTCTACCTTGTGGTATTTCATACTTTAAAACCTTTTAAAGAGTAATGGGACACATATGGATCCAGGAGTGTTTTGCCAAGATTCAGTTATGAGGCATCTGCTGTGAATCACCCTTGCTCTAGTAAAGATAAAATCTGACACTGTTTGCCATCAGATTGTGCTCCTCAAAGTGACTTTAAAAAATTTGTTATAGGCTTCCATGTATGTAGTGCAGTGATCAAAAGGATTATAGCTAGCCTGCTGAGTTGATTTTGATTTGATTTTATTTTATTTTTTTCCTGAATACTCCTTTGATTGCATGTCCTGAAAGGCACTCAGGGAATGACTACTACACAGCCTTGTCAAGCTCTGAAACTTAAGTTGTAATTGTGTTAATGCAGAACTGCTGCCTTCAGTACATTTGTCTTGGCCCAAAAAGTTGAAATTTAGGAAATTGGTCTACTTTCACAGGTATTGCTAACAAGAAATGAAGGCAACACATCTTATTTTGGCTTTGCAAGGCAGCAAATGAGGTGGAAAATGGAAGGAATCTCTCTCCTTATTCCAAAGGCCTTTTTGCATTGATGCCTTGCAGAATAGTACTGATTATGAATGTACAGGAATGCTGCTCTGACACTGCTATGGCTTGAGTTGTTTATTATGTTCTTATTTTGATCAAATTTGATGACCTGAGAGTATTTTCTGTGTTTGATGTATAGGGTTTTTTTGTTTGTTTTGTTCAAATTGTGGAATTTAACTGTCTTTTGCCCATAAATCATCAAAATTATTACATTTACATGTCTTTTAAATTCTTTATTACACTGGCTGGTAATCATACTGTCAAATCCTGCTTTTCTTAATGTTTTTCAAGTGATACAATTGCTCTGGATAGCTAACAGAGCCATAATCTGTAGGAAAATTTACTACAGACAAGAAGAAAACTTGCCAGAAACTACATTATGTCTGTCTGTCAATGCTGACTAGCTTAAATATTGATCAAGTCAAAGAAAGAATCAATGTCAGATACTGGGATGGATTTTAAGCAGCAGAATACAAATTCTTTTAGCAATATAGTTTCTCTCCCACCTCTGACGTAAATATGTAGGGCTCCAAACACATCTAGTAAACTTCACAAAATTAACAGAAACCCGGTGAGAAATTTCAGCTTATCAAGTCAATACTTTTCTGAGAGGCCAAAGATCTATCACAGCATTACTGATTTGTTTTATGCTTGTGAGATAAACTCTTCTAACCCTTCTAGTCCTTATCTGAGGTGTTACTAAACAACAGCAATTGTGTTGCCACTCAGGCTTCTTGTGGTTTTGTGGGGGTTAGTTTGTGTTTTTCCTTCCTTCCTAATTCAGCATTAAACCAGAAGTCAGCTCTTGAGTCCTATAGCTCTGAACTACTTGACACCAATGAATATCCTTGTGTCTGATTCTGTCCAAAATCACTTTTTTTTTTTTTTTTTTTAATCTTGAATGATTTGCGATGTAAATTTCATTTAAAAAACTAAGGCATTCCCTCCCAACCACCTCCTCCTTCAGTAAGTGCCTAGATGGGTCTTGTCAGCTCATCTACTAACTACCACTTTGGGGGTTTTATTTTAGTTTTTACTTGCTAATATTAGATACAAAAAGACATAATTTTAAATAAAAGCATGATTTTGTCATTGCAGGTATTCAGGACGTGTATTTCTAAGACTGTAGGGACCCAATGGCTGGGTTGTTCTCTGGTTTTCCTTAGCTTGTGTGGGTTGTGTTGTTGTTGTTGTTGTGTTGTTGGTGTGTTTTTAAAAGCAATAATCAGACTGACCTGTTAAAGCCTCAGTGCTTGGTGGAGTGAGAACGACCCTTGAAGCATCCTTCAATGGATCTCAGGTTGCTGAGGCTCATGGCACTGCAACTGTCAGAGACGCAGGTGTAGTCTAGGTCTGGTGCTGTTAATCTCTGAGAAAGCCAGATGGTTTCAGCAGATATTTCTTCTTTTATGTGTTCTGTCAGAATTCAGATGCATTAAGTTATGCCTGTAGTCTGCCATATTTCTGTACTATGCTGGTTTTGTATTTTGGGAATAGTACAACAGTACAAATACAGTACTACAGCAGTACAAATAACATAATCTGTGCTCGAAATGATTACGTTAATTAGGTGCCCACAGTTACTACACGGTCTCCTTTCTAGCCTAGCACTAATGTTTGCTTGGGCTCCTTTCTAGGTAAAAAAGCCACAGTAAACTGTTCAGTGTCTTCCTCGTGTCCAGATGTAATAATGTAGTTTGGAGTTACTTTGTTTGCAAGCCTGAGAGTTAAAGACAGAAAATTGTTTTATACAAATACACATTGGGAAAAGTTTCTTAAGATGCAGTTCTGGAGTCTAGTCTAACTCCTATCAGTGGGTGGAGGGATGAGATTTGGAAAAGCAGAGTACACTGGAAATGTATTTCTTCATCCTGTTCCCACCACCACCACCATCCCCCAAAAGGAAAACATCCAACCTTGTAACCATGGAAAAATCAACATGATGGAGGACTGTTGGATCTCCAATACCATTTTTTTAAAATCCAATTGGTTGCAGCTGTACTGAGAGGAAACAAATGTTTTGCTGCCTTTGCTGCCAAATAATAGATTATATTTGGAAGCAGAAGACTAATGAAAAAAATACAGTTCAAAAACCTAGTGATTGGAAAGCTTCAGGCATAAGGAAGGAAGCTGTTAGCTTTCTTCGTGAGGCATCCTGGGGTCTAAAAATTGGATTTATTTTTTTCAGATGAATTAAGTTAAATGTAATATTTCTTCCTGAGGATTCAATTTTTCACCATGGCAGTGATCCCAAGCTTCATGTTTTTTGCTGGCTATAATTTATCTATTTATCAGCAGCAGCCATCTGCTTGGAAAATCATTGACTCAAACTTGGGTGAAGTGGGACAGCAAGGCAGGAACAGTGACTAGAAGACAGACTTCTCTTGTGAAGTGGTAGGAGGCATAGTGTACTTAATCCTTTGTGTGTTCAATACTGGTGGAGAGTTGCCTTCTGTGTAGAAATAGGAAATGCATTTCACCAAGCCACTACTCTACAACAAACTCCACTGAGGCATGAAAGTCTAGATGGTGTTGGGATTTTGGTGTGGCTCAAAGAGTGCTCTGTTCATGGAACAGAATCAGCATTTTTTTCAGCTGAAAAGGACCAATAAGAGTGAGTCTGACCCAACATATTCATGACCATTAAACCATGTCCCCAGATGCCGTGTCTACATGTTTTTAGAACATGTCCAGGGGCCTGCCACAGCTTGCAGGAGTTTAGCTAGCTTGCTTGGTTGAAATTCTAGGTTTTGACAAATTCAAAGACTGAGCTTGCTGAAGGTCACTCTAATGTACTGGGTGGAGTTATCAGTATTTGTTTCTCATGGAAGTGGTAGAGGGTTTGTCATCAGTCATAAGTAACATGATCTGTAAGCAGTTGCTACTCACAAACTGAGATTACATTCCCTCTGCTGCAGGGTGATTTCAGCCAGCACCATCCATTTTGCAGACACTGGCCTATATCTTAGCTGAGGACTAGCAACTCATGGTAAACTCAACTTTACCATAATTGATCAAATCATTAAGCTACTGTAACATTACTCAGATATGTAGAATCTGGCTTCATTGTATTAAAGTATTAGAAGAATGAAAGAAAGAAAAACAGCTAGCTTTCGTGTCTCTGTACAAGTAGTTAATAGACAAAGTGTAAACCATTAAACCTTGTTAAAGCCAATAGACAAGTTATCCTTTTTTTTTCCAGTCAGCTGTTCATTGTCACGGCAGAAACATTGATTTGTATCTCTAAGAGATCTGTAATTGTAGACCTGTAGCTTAATCTGGCACAGGTGAATGGAAGCACTTTTCCAGTGCTTCTGTAGGAAACTAGTAAGCTAAATCGATAATGCCATTTGACATAAAGCAAAAAAAGAATTATCTTTAAAACATCAAGCAAGGGTTTAGCAATCTGATCCACTTTCTCGATATCGAGCGACTCATCAAGTATCTGGGCAACAAGCAGTAATAGATTTTACACTATCTGACCACCTGACATGTAAGTAGATGTGTCATACAGTTGAGTGGCATTCATGCAAATTTTATTTTATTGACTACTTCTAGCTGGTAAGATTTTACTAACACATGCTGTGCTCTATGAATTTTTTTCCTACCGACTGTTGGTGATGAATGATGTAGGAATTTAAACCCTCACCTTCAGAAATAACCATCTGTTATGAAATAGGTTGCTGATGTCTCTTTCAGCAGCCTGATGCAGCAGGATGCAAATTCCTGTTATCTGTGACAGAAAGAGCTGACCTGTGGACTTTGCTACTTACTGCACAAATAATATTCTTTAAAAGCTCTATGTTTGAGCTGTTATTTGGAGCATGTGGGTCAGGCATTCTTAGTAATGTGAATAGCATAGCAGTGAAAAACAATGAGAACTTGGCTTCATAAATCTAAAGTGCCTGGTAGTTGAAGGTCAAAGTTGCAGCCTTCTGTTGGTTATAAACAAAGCTGAGATTAGCACCTTGCCAGTTCAGCAGCTGTAGTCAAGCTGAAGCCTATTTGGCAGCATGATTTTAGGTGGGTTAATTAAAAAAACACACTTTTTTTTTTTTTTTTTTTTTTTTTTTTTTNCCATAGTAATGATTTATGCTTTGTACCAGATGCTGTTAGATATCACAGAACATTTGTTTATGCAACTTTAAAAAGCCTGCGTTCATGGAAAAGTGTACTACTTTTATTCCTTTAAAAATTAATGTATATTTGGATTTTTAAGCTTATATTAATCCTACAATGGATGTTATGTATGTACTTTGATAGAATTCTACACATACTATATACTCTGTGTGTGTATATATATGCATAGAATTCTATAAAATAGTTTAAAAAGCAGGTAGGTGAATAGAATTTAAAGATAATTTGTTTTTTAATTGGACTTCTTTCTGGATTATGAACATTGTATTCATTTTTTCACTTTGGACAGAGAACTTCCCAAAGTAAATTCAGATGCTGAAAGCTTGGAAGCTGATTTGTTTCAGCTATAAAATGGAATATTTTGGAATGAATTAAATACTAATTAGTGATCTATTGATTGTTCTCATGAATTTGAATTTGCTTAATGATGTTCTCATTTTCCAAATATATCCTTGGCCCTGCTACTACAGAGCCTTCAGGCAAACATGGCCATAAAAATGCAGGTGTATTTACCGGATATAATAAAGCTAGGATGGAAGTGCAGGTGTGCATAGCAGGTTTACCAAGTGACACTTCTATCAATTAAAACAAACTAAGACTTTATCTGAGTTAAGAGGTAATAATTAGTTCTCTGGCTTTCTAACTGCCCTTCCTCCATAATTTTCTCTCCAGTTCCAGAGGGGCTGTGCCATTTTATCAGAGTATGCTATGAGTCACTTCCCCATTTTATTTTCTTTCACAGATGGCATCATTTCATCTCATGCTTTGAAAGTGACAAGTGACACTATCTTTATTGTATTAGGTTGTTCTAGCTGTGATGAATATATAATCTGTGTTGCAACTTTCTTTGTCTCTGCCTTACACAGCAGTGGGTGAACTAAGAAAACACTGGGAAGCTAATATAAGGCTTCAGATGCCACTGCCGTGACTTTGAGCATGAAGCAGTATCAGTAATATCATTATTGGTCCCCATGCAGTAGCACTGATAATGGTTTGTTTCCTAGTGTGCCAGGGAACATAGGGGCATACAGCTGACTCACTGGCTGACGTTGTCATTTTGGCACATAAACAGTTTGTAAAATGCTGCCAGTTCTGTCTTACTCGGTTAGATCTATTTGCCCAGAGCTTTTAAATTCCTTTCCAGAGCTGGCAGGCTTTGTGGATCTGTAACCTATGCATTCCACAACGCTTGACTTTTTAAAACGGTAAGATGTGAAAGTATTTTATGTGTTGCCAAAGTGAAAAATACTCCAAAACCTAGAGTGAAAGGTTTATTCATTTTATTTTTATGCCAGGCAGGCACTGAATTTTGACAAATTTTGAAAAAGTGTGTTGTGAAACACCTTACTACCACCACCACCATTCATGCTGTATTTTGTCATTCATCAAGATTTGTTGTTGCTAAGGTATTTAGAAAAGGTTTGATGGGTGATGAAACAAATCTAAGCCTGTGCTTGATAATGAGGGAAATTCATTACAGTGTCTCTATGCAACTGACTCGTATCTGGGAAGTACCTGTACTGCACAGAAGAAGGGACAGTATGTGGAGTAGGACCTCTGAACTAAATACACACACAGGTATTTCTTGGTTTGATGTCTGGCCAGCACTTGTTGATAATGTACATACAGGCGTTATTGGGCAATAGTCTGCTCTTCAGCTCTGGAGCAGTTTTGCTCTTTCACTGGCATGCAAGCCCTCAGAGCAACACACTGTGGAGTCACAGTATGAGAAATTATAAAAGGATTCACAAACAAAACATTATTGGCATCACAAATTTTTATTATTTTTATACTTCACTTTCTCTGAAGACCTTTAAAAAAGTCAATTTCTGATCTCAGTATCTTATTTTTCTGATCTTGCTTTCAAATGAAAGGGACATTCTGTAGAGTTCCACTTCCATTTGTGTGTTCTCTGTGGTGACTTTGATCACATACAGAATTATGATTTTTTTAATTTAATTTTTTCCCCAGCAGTTTTTCGAAAGAATCTTCTGAAGCTTAAATTTACTTGGAAAGAGTAAATAATAAATAAAGCTAAAACCTCTCCTAGGTAAACAAACATATCTCCTTGCCTGCAGGAACGTTTCTCTAACTATTTCCCCTACACAGTGAACTAAAAGACTGGGAGCATGGAGTTTGTTCCTAATGATTTTACAATATATTTCTTAAGCTTTTAGTGCTCTATAGTGATAATTAACTTCTTAAGCAGGTCTTGTAGCTTAAATTGAGAGATTCTTCCCCCAGTTGAATACAGAAAAATGAGGCATTCTTAATATTTTGGGGTAACTGGAAACTGACCTTAAAGGTCAATGTCATGCATGTTGCAGAAAATAATGCTGGACTTCACTGTTTGTTCTGACTGGTCCTGTTTCAGGACCCATTTCTTCACATTGTTTCACACAGCAGTGACAAAAGCAGTCGAGACTCGGTCATCTTTAAGGCACTGACTGCTGGAAACCTGGACCAATTGTAGAAGGCTGGTGATGATGAGAGTGAAAGATTTGTCCTGCTTTATTTACTATTTAACTTGGAAATAGCTACATGTAAACAGGAAAAACTCTTTTGTTCCAAATACAGTGTCTTCTATGGCAACAGAACTTCCCTATGCTGAATTCCAGGGCCCGAAATCAGTATACATCTCCTAATTTTGCATGCTCTGTCACTCCAGAATGAATCTGACCAGGTCTTGATGTGCTGATCAAACTTGTCTCCAAATACATGCTTATTGTGAACGGAACAAAGTCAAGTGTGGCAAATTCAATTTACTTTCCTTCCGCTTTATCTTGAGGAAAAAAAAATAGCCTCTGCCTTCAGGTGAAATTTGAATGCAGACAGGGGAATCTTGTTTGGTTTTTGCTTGATTTTTTTTTTTTAAACAATGAAACAAAGAAAAAAAATTCCACTGAAACAAAACCAAAGAAAACTGCCAAACACCCACGAAGTAGAAAATACACTTGAATGCATGTGTAATTTTATCAATTTCTTACATATCAAAGTTCACAGATGGAAAAAACTCACCACATTGCTTTGCCTGAAATATTAATTTAGGAAAGCTTGATTATCTTTTTTTAGCCTTTATTCATCTTGAATAAAGATGGCTGAAGGAGGTCTCTATCAATATTCCAGTGTGTCCTGTTGCAGGGTACATGCTGACACTAGAATAAAAGTCTCAGCTGAGGAATCTGGAGCAACTAATTAAATAGTCCATATAGCAGGCACAACATAACTTTTGTGTTGCAAATTGAACGTATGCATTGCATTCTTTTCCAAAAAAAATAGATTAAATTCTAAATACTGCATTGAAGTCTGCTAAATAGCTTTGTAGACTGAACCATGTATGTCTGTGGAGATAATGCTACAGAGATGCCAAAGGTGTGTAGATGAATGTTAACCATACCCGAGAAGCAGCATTTCATAACAGCTGGGGAACTAGAGCAGAAGGAAAGCTCCAAGTCCCCGATGGGCTTTTATGTAACATTTTCTGACTTGGTAAATCATTTTGAGCTGGATGTGTACAGCTTGTTATTCATCGGTCATCTCTGGGCAGAATGTGAACAGTTCAGTGAGTGCTGCATTTCTAGTAGTTTCAAAATATTGACATGTAGTTTTAAGGGGAAAATATATTCTGCTGTCACAGGGAGTAGAGTATAGAAAATACTTTTTTCTTTTTTTTTTTTTTTTTAGAAGTCACAACATTGGAAATATATTATTATCTATTGGCATTGTGTTAGTTTCAGATATACAAGAGAAGGTGTTAATTTGCTTGGGGGATTGGAGCAAAGCTGGAGGTGGGGAGATTCAGATTGGATGCCAGGAGGAAGTGGTGAGGCCCTGGAATGGGTTGCCCAGGGGAGTGGTTGGGGCCACTTCTCTGGAGGTGTTAAAGGCAAGGCTGGATGAGGCTGTGGGCAGCCTGATTTCAGATAGGGTGTCCCTGGGCATGGCAGGGTGATTGGAACTAGATGATACTTGTGGTCCCTTCCAACCTTGACTAATTCTATGATTCTATGATTTTTTTAGAAATCATCAATGGCAAATTCATAATTAATGTTTTCTAGGAGCCTGTGTGAGAAAATTAATTAAGCTTAAATTGTTTTCATCAACTGAAGGATGACTTGCCTAATATATTCCATTTACATCAATGATTCTGTGCTTTTACCTGTAAAGTAGTAGTAAATTATCACAAAATGTCAGCGGCTGGAAGGGACCTTAGAAGCTCATCCAGTTCAACCACCCTAACAGAGCAGGATCACCTAGACGAGATCACAGAGGAACATGTCCAAGTGGATTTTGAGTATCTCCAGAGATGGAGACTCCATAACCACCCCCAGCAGGTCAGTCCCCAGCCTATACTGATCCCCAGCCTATACTGATCCCTGGGGTTGTTCTTTCCCAGGTGTCAGACTCTACACTTGCTTTTGCTGAATTACATTATATTTTTTTCTGCCCAACCCTCCAGCCTGTCCACGTCTCTCTGAATGGCAGCACTGTCTTCTGGTGTGGCAGCCACTTCACCCAGTATGGTGACATCAGCAAACTTGGTGATCATTCATCCAACAGGTGGTTGGATGAATAAATATATTGAACTGGTTCCAGTAGTGACCCCTGTGGGGCTTCACTAGTTACAGTCTCCAACTGGACTCCATCGCATTGACCACAACTCTCTGGCTTCTTTCCTTCAACCACTTCCCAATCCACCTCACTACCTGATCATCCAGACCACACTTCCTCAGTTTAGCCAGAAGGATGCTGTAGGAGGCAGTGCCAAATGCTTTACTGAAGTTAAGATAAACCACATCCACTTCTCTACCATCATCAGTTCACCTGGTTATGTCCTCATCAAAGGCTATCAGGTTGGTCAAACATGACTTCCCCTTAGTAAAACCATGCTGACTGCTCCTAATGCCTCCACTGTCCTTGAGATGCTTAAGGATGGCACTGAGGATAAGTTGCTCCATTTCCTTTCTGGGGATGGAGGTGAGGCTGATAGGTCTAGTTACCTGGGTCCTCCTTCTTACCCTTTTTGAAGATTTGAGTAATGATCCTGGAGGCTCCACCAGAATTGAGTGCTCAGCCTTCTGAGAACAAATTACTGGAGGTGATTGCAGATACTGATCAGAGTATAAATCTGGTCTTCTGCATTTTTCAGACAGACAGAAATGTCTGCCAGGCCAGCACTGAGCCAAACAGAAGCTGTGGCAATATGGGCGATATGAAACAGCAGTTGAGTTAATGTTAGCATGCTTTTATGTAGGCTTATTGACTTGATTTTGGTATTGTGCTAACTTAATCCATGCAGCTTCCAGTTGATTTGGACTGATGACTGCTTTTGTCTGCAAAACGCTTTCCAGACATGTTCCTAAACCTGCCAACCACAGGTGAAAAATGTGAATGCTGAGTGAAAACAGTGGATAAAAAGATAATTGCTAGAGTTTTTTGACGTGTAGAGGGAAGGGAAAAAAAACGAACAACACAACCAAAACAAACCAAAGCAAAAAAACACCATCAATAACCCCCCAAACAAGCAAGAAAAAAACCAAACCCACACAAAAGGCCGCAAGAAATCAAAACAACCCAACCTGAACCCATCATTAGATGGGTGAGAAAAGAACCAACTCCAATTTCCAAGAGGATGCTATTAGTCTTAACAGTGGCACAGCAAGATGACTTGGCTATGAAAGTTCTGGGAACAGAACACTACATTGTTTCTGAGATTAATTTCTTGTTCAGATTAGCCTATGCAGAACATTCCTGATCTCATCCAGACTTGAAAACTCTCCTTGTGCATTAACTAAGAAATAATTCTTGTCAGTGTTATAAACAGTACTTCAATACTGTCACAATCTCTAGGCGGAGACCCTTATGCATGCTTCAGTTTACTGTAACAGAATGAAAAGTTACTGTACCCAAAACAAGGCCACACATAAAATGTTTAGGAGCAGAGGTCTGTGGCGTTTATGTAGATGATGCCACCCATGTAACCTTTCACTTGTTCCACTCCTGAAAAGAAACAGTAATGTAAGGAAGTAGAACTTCCTCCTGTCCCCCAGCAGTTGCTGGTGAACTGGACAGGGATTCTTTGAACT
This sequence comes from Psilopogon haemacephalus, assembly GCA_013396835.1. Classification (NCBI taxonomy): domain Eukaryota; kingdom Metazoa; phylum Chordata; class Aves; order Piciformes; family Megalaimidae; genus Psilopogon; species Psilopogon haemacephalus. The sequence continues at coordinate 2,210,793 of VWZI01005210.1, forward strand.
GTGAAATTACTAAAACATGTGAACTATGTCTGACCCATAGATTCATACTAATATTTCAGAACATCTAGAATTAAGAGTAATTTTTATAAATATCTGGCAAGGAAATTGATTTTTTTTTTTAATTCTGTAGGAAAAAGTATATGTAGGAAATGTCTTTTGTAATCTTGCATTTTAATATACATAGAAAAGCTTTTTATTTCACCGTTTAATTTCTCTGAGCAACATGAGAAAAATTGGTATTTTGCATAGCTGAATCAACTGAATTTTGAACAAGCATCATGACAACTATAGTTGTTAAAAAAATTTGGAAGGAAGGGGAAAAAGATGTACAAGTCAACCTTTTTGCCTTTGAGATCAGAAACCAAACAAATGTAACCAAAATAATTGACAAAATGTTCTGTTCAATTGGACAGGTGACAAATGACAGTTGGGTAGGAGTCATTTCAATAAATCCAGTGGGGCAGTGTGCAAAATACAGTCCTTTACTGTGAACACTTTATCAATTTCTTCATAGTTAGATGCAGTGCTGAAATAAGAACAATCTATATTTGTAACCTTGAATTAGAAGCATAAAGGTACTGCTGTTGTCACCATTTAGTTTTGGTAATGCCCACAGTCAGAAACTGACACAGAATTTCAATATGAGTCTGTTCAGGTCTTACAGGAAGTTTGTAAAAGATCAGAACATTTTTTAAAATCGAAAAGCCAGATGAATTAGAGTAAACATTGAGATACTGAACAGGAACTCAATACAGTATATAGGTGAGATAGAGAACAGCTGGAAAAGATTTGTAAATCTCTCACTGTTGTCCCCTTCTGCTTCCTTCCCTGCATCCTTTTAGGACAGGTCCTTGCTTCAGATCTGGTTTCAGTCAACCTGTCCATTTTAGGAATCGTGGCCAACTCTACACCGCCTCTTCTAGTCACAGGTTGGAGTACCCTTTTTCTGTTATAAACAGTTCAAAACAGTCATAAGACTTTCCCCCNTGTAATATATAATCTTGAAACTAAGATGTTCCTGGGAAAGAATATGCTTCAGTCTCTGTCTTGTTAGCAGATGCTACTGCTCTCAAAGCTGGTTTGTTTTCATTTCATGTGATATCATCTGAAAGGCTTTTCAGCAATACAGGCAGAATCTGGTTGCTCTGGAAGGAGAGGGACAGGTGCACAAAGCCTCATCTGTGAAAGTAAGAAATGGCAATGCAGGGTAGAGAACTGTGAGCAAAGAAGAAAAAGCTGCTGAGAGTGAAATATCTCTTTCACTGCCAGTGCTGGTTGCTGCTTCTGAGAGTCCTCTTTTCCCAGCAGTGGTGGCTGCCCTTACGGCACGCTGAGCTTTCACTGCTAGCAGCAGCAGCCAATTTGGAAAAGGAGCCCTTTGCTCTTTTGCTACACAGCAGCAGTCTCTGCCCTAAGGGTTTAATATTATTGCTCTGATCAGAGGTTTAGTGTAGTGAGTTGAGCCTTCACCTTGGTCTGTGGAAAGACTGACTCTTGGCTATCCAATTTGCTAAACGACTAAACCAGATACTTCATCCTGTCTTCCTGTTTCATCACCAGCACTTGTCAGTTCTCTGTTACAAAGACCCAAATGAAAACATGCTCAAGTACTCACAGCATCTAAGGAGTGACAGGATTTAATTCCACAGCAGTTGTGTGTGATGTGTAGCATTTAAGAGTGATGCATAATGACTTTATAATTGTGTGTAATAGTGCACAAAATGACAGAATTCTAAATTAATAATAGCTGTGTATTTATTAGCTAGCTTATTATTTAATGGATGCATTTTTCAGTAGTGTGAAGCTTAATCAGTAAACATTATGATCTTTTAAATTAGTTACATATTGGCCCTGCAATTGAAGAGGATGAGTTGGACCCATAAATGGGGCTGTGGGTGGCTTAGGCTTGAGCTCAGTCTTTGAAGGGATTAATGAGTGCAGGTCAGTCAGCAAGAGCATAGGTCTCTGAAAGCAAATGGATGCATTGGTAAATATGCAAGATTGAAAAACAGTGTATTTGTTTTAGCTCTCTGAAGAATTTTGAAGAATTATAATTTTTTAGTGGCAGTTGAGAACTGGATGTAAACAGCAAATGCTTTTAAGTCTTAACAACAAAGAGTTGCATTGGCACCGTTTTCTCAACTTTGTATCAGTATTTTGGCACATCATGCAGAGCATGATGCACTTTGAGCAGAGAATAATAGTTTTATGCTTCTATAGTCCAAGTCAAGGTTAAAGAGCGAATTCTTATCACAAATGTTTCACATAAAATTCACTTGCTTCATTGTGGTAAATATGAGAATAAACAAATTCAGCCCTGGCAATGACAGTGTTGTGTTTGAAAGCATTCACATAATCAGAATAAACAGAGCTGAAGGAAACTTGAGAGGTCATCTAATCCTTTAAACTGCCTTCAAAATATTTATCTCTGCTTAAAAGTCTCTAGTGAAATAGTTTTCAGAATTACATTCAGTGACATGATCCAGGTCTCCACTGAATCACAGTGAACATGAATTACCTGCCCCTGCTTCGTTTTCCCGGAAGCAGTGAAAAGTCACCATTCTTGGTTGGTTTTGTCTTGGTTTTCATTTTTGGGGGTTTTTGGGGTTGGTTTGTTTGTTGATGGGGGGAGACTGGCTGTGTTTTCTAAAGCTCTTAAACTGTGTTTCAGTGCTTGTAAGAATCTCATATATATGCAGATAATTACACTACTGGAGAGGGTGGAAGGATTGCCTCATGTTTTCCATGTGACATATCTGCTGATACTCAAACAGCTAGTGTGTTTTGTTGCTAATTTGGTGTATTTATTTTTGCTCAATTCCAGCTAGTTCTCATTTTGAAGTAGTTCTTCTGACTGTTCTTACTAAAATGTAACACTCATTTGTTTTTAAAGTACAGCCTACTCCTTCTCCAATATTTTTCCTATCTTTGCAGTCCAGTACCAAGACCTTTCTTTGTGTGAATTGATGCAACTTAGATGCTTGCTGTAAGTTGTAAACACTTCTATGAAGGTGTTGAGAGTAAGGATTGTATGTGTTGTATCTGAACAAAGGGATAATGGAAAAGACTAAGAGAGGTACAAGTGTATTTTCAGTGAGGGAAGAAGGCACTGTAAATGAGCTAATGTATTGTATGACTATTATATCACCCAAGATTACAGTAGAAAGCTGATCAATATATGTATAAAGCTCCAAGAAATGAGGGGCGGAGGGATATGCCTTTAAAAAAGGTGCAAGTTGGAAACTTGCTGAGCAAAAATATTTGGAAATAAGGGCAATGGAACTGGCAGGAGTGTAGCTAGCCTAATCAATAATAAGAGGATAATTTGTCTTTCTTTGTGGTACACAAAGCAATAATCTGTTGTTCAGATTGATTAAATGCCTGAGCTCTGCTTCGATTATTAATCAATCTCTAAAACAGCTTATTGCAAGTATAATATGTAGTAAAGATCAGGGTTAGTAGTGACAGTGATATTAACAGAAAGACAAGAGGAATCCTTCCTTCATGGTGTGAAAAAAGCTGAACCAAAATGGAGTGGGTTTTTTTGGACAGGCTTTCTGTTGCTGTATATAGGAGTGTCTTGGCTGTGCCACAAGTTGCAGAGCTCTGAAAGTGAATCAGAATGGTGAGTTTACACAAACCATGATGATTTTGATCTCTGATACACAACTGTAGGAAGAGCCAATAACCTGACAGAGAATTTAAAACATGGGGACTAAGACGTTGGGAAGGTCTTGGCTAGAAAAATCCTGCCTAATTATCTTTTGGAAACATGTTTTGTTCCTGAAGTCTCTCTTTGCAAGGATAATTTGTTTCATTGATTGCTTACACCCAAGCTTATTTGAACTGTGGGCTAGCCTAGACTTTCACCTTTTGTGCTTTCTGAGTTGAGGAATAAAAAATAATCTTCTATGTCTTTTGCACCCTATGCCTGGCACTATGTAATTGCAAAAGTGTTGGGGTTTTTTTTGTTGTTGTTTTTCAGTAAGTTAGAGGAATGGTGTTTTCACTTCGAAAGACAGGGCAAAAAGCCAAGGTTTAAATTGTCCTAATGGATCATTACTGTTAAGAGAGAATGCTGCTTTTGCTTTTTGTGGTTTTGTTTTACTAGAATTAAGAGTTTCAAATATACCTGTTTTACTGGGTTGTTTCAATCAAGCTTGATAAAATGCTTAAGATCCTGAGCAACAGCCTTTAAGGTGGCCCTCTTTTGAGTCTGGAGTTAGACCAATTAATTTCCTAACGTCCTTTCAAATTTATCTTATTCTGCAACTCAATTCAATGATATGATGTGGAATTAAGTATTTGGGACATTAACCTTTTAAATATATTTGGTGCAGCTGATGAGAATAGTTGAGTTGATATTTATTGGTCTAACTCTTTTGGAGGGCTTCTTTTCACTGACACTTAGAGGACTCATCATAAGAGGAGCTTGTCCATCATGCTGTCATCACTTGACTGCCAGTTATCCATCTTGGTTATCCGACTCCTGCAGTACTTGGAGGAAATAATTGGTTCTCCATGATGGGAATAACTCGAGTCTCAGCATCCGCTCTCTGAGGATTTATGCATATGCAACAAATGCATATTTGTTTGGTTCTATTCTTCTAGGGCAACAATGAATATCCTAAAAGCTAAGCCTGCCATTATGAAAATTGATGTTAGATCTTAAAAAGAATTTTCATCTTTGAACAGTGCTGACCTGCATGACTAATGATGCATAATGCTGAGAGTATAAATTTTACTGCATTTTCAATCTTGACTTCTTTCCAGTTGTGCTGTGTTTTGGGTTTGGTTTTGAAATAATGAAGCTGATGATAAAAGATGTCTATAAAGATTCTGGCAAATTTATTCCTGAACAACATGGGTTGATTTTTTTTTTTTCTATCCAGCTGGTCATTAGGCCTTTCCAACTGTCAATGTCTCATGTAATCTCCTTTAATAGCACCATATAATTAGCTTTATGCTGATCAGAGGCATTGGGAATAGTGGTGGTAATATTCAAATCCAAATATCAAAATCCCAGGGAAGATAACTCAAAGAGACATATGTCTAAGCCAACATTTATGACTTTTAGTCCTAAAGTCTGTAACTATTGATTTAAGCACATGAGCTTTGAACTATGGTATGGAAATTTATCAATTAGGAACCCACAGGAACTCTGGAAGGAAAGTACAGATGTCTCTCCAAACAGTAATATGTCACGTTTTTTCCCCCCTATGCAGTCCTGTTCTCACTTCAAATATCAGCTTTCTTCTTACTTTTCTAAATTGTTATTTTAAAAAGGTAATGAAAATTACAGTTGTGACATTAGGAACAAAATGTCTCTGTTGTTGATCTTAATCCAGAGTCTCTGGGTTTATATATATATAGATGTAGTCTGTATATTTGTGCATCACAACCATGTTTCCTTGAGGACTGTTTTCTAGTGTTTGGGGGAGGTTGTTTTGAGTGGTTTGGTTTTATTGCACATACCTGGTAAGTTATTTGTGTTTAAAATGCTGTTCAGTCCAATCAATCTCAAAGTCCAAAATCTTCATGCAATTCTGGAGTGCCAAATTTCTGGGTGTAATTAATATCCCTGTTTTGTGCAGGACTTGGAGCTTTGCCTCTGCAAGTAACACAGTAGCCATTATTAGGAAGACTATTGAAGTGTGTTGATGTTACTGCAACTAGGACTTCATCATAAAAGTATTAATTTCTTTCAGTTCTTTTAAAGGCCCCCCCTTTTTTTGACAGCTGTCTTCCAGAGCACTTCTAGCTTAGGTATGAGGTTGGACAAATCATAGAAGAGGTATACTGGCTAAGTAAGGGGCAGGATTTCAAACACTTCAGACATAAGTGTATTGAGTAGATGTGGCAAATTATTTGGTTCAGGTTCTGCGTGGATTTCAGACACCACTTATGATGCACTGATTAAGGAGCCTGTGTGTTCAACATGAACCTCTGTTCTGTCCAACAGTCAGGCAGAATTAACCAAACAGGACTCCAAAAAAAGAAATACACCTTGGAAAGTGAAAATGGCATCTCCTGTATTAAGGTTCTTTAAAGCTGCAAGTGTCCTGGAATTTAGGCTTTCAGTTCTTCAATAAAAGATCACAGTTCTCTTTTTTGTTCCCTGACATTGTAATCCATTTGGGGATTCTGTCAACACTCCTCTCAAAACCTGCGTAATCCTGTTAAGATTTGTAGAGAAAAATCAATACAAGTTATCTCCTACTCATAACTTGAAGTTCACAGCCAGAGCTGTGAGTTTCAGAGTTTCAGTGCTGGAAAAGCAGATGTATGTTTATGACTCTGTACTGAGAGCAATTAATGGTATCACTATAGGGATTCTTTTTGGCCTGGATTTTTGCTCAGGAATTATTTTACTTGTCCACTACTTGGTCTGGCTGATCTAAATGTAAGGACACCTCTTAACTCTGACAGGGCACTGGGATAGATACCAAAAGACTAAGTGCAGCACTTGAAATGTCAACTAGATGAGGAACATGTTGACTTCTCCCAAAAGAGATCTGTCAAGATGCGTTGCAGGATCTATTCCTTATCTCCCTCCTTTAATTTCCTGCATCATTTAACCAGGGTTTTCTCTGGCAGAACTGCTCTGCACACCAGTGCTTCCCTTTATGTTTGTTAATAAATAGTATCTTCTGCTAGACACGATTTTTTGGCTTGTAGAGGTGAATATAATCTCTCTAGGTTGCAGATACACAAAGTAAGGGCAACTCCCAGACCTTTCAATAGGAAACCAAAACATGTTAATGATGCATGGGAAGTAGTCTGTGGTTTAAATGGTCACTCTCTGTGCACTTTTCCCTTCCTCATCTCAGGTAGCTTTTGTTCAAGATTAGTCTCTTTCCCTGTTCTTTTTCTGGCTTCTCTCCATGAATTACTTCTTCCAACCAATGCTCCTCATACCTCAAACCCACTTTGGTTAAAGCACAGTTTCAGGGTGTCGGGTAGACAAAAGGGAATGCTGCATTCTAAAGTGAATTGAAAGATAATATGCCATTGTATTTGAAAGGTCATGGCAGACTGGTGAAGTTTCTGCTGACTGGAAAAGGGCAAACATAGAATCCATCTTCAAGAAGGGAAAAAAGGATGACCCTGGGAACAGCAGACTAGTCAGTCTCACCTCTGTGCCTGGCAAGATCATGGAGCAGATCCTCCTGAAGCCTCTACTAAGGCAAATGGAAAACAAAGCAGAGGTGATTGGTGGTAATCAGCAGTGACTTCACAAAGAACAAATCACACCTGACAAATTTGGTGGCTTTCAATGATGAAGTCACAGCAGCAGTGGACAAGGGAAGGGCAACTGATGTCATCTACCCGGACCTGAGTAAAGCCTTTGACTCTGTCCCACATGACATCCTGGTCACCAAACTGGAAAAACACAGACTTGATGGGTGGAACACTGCTGGATAAGGAATTGGCTGGATGGTCACACACAGAGAGTGGTGATCAAGGGCACAATGTCCACCTGGAGACCAGTGACAAGCAGCATCCCTCAGGGGTCAGTGCTGTGCCCAGTAGTGTTGAACATCTTTGTCAGTGATATGGACACAGGAATTGAGTGCAGCCTCAGCAAATTTGCAGATGACACCAAGCTGTGTGGCACAGTCGACTTGCTAGTGGGCAGGGATCCATCCAGAGGGACCTGGACAGGCTGGAGAGGTGGGCCAAGGCCCTTCAAGGCCAAGTGTAAGGTCCTGCGCAATCCCAAGCACAAATCCAGGCTGAGTGTGGAATGGCTGAGAGCAGTCCTGAGGAACAGGACCTGGGGGGCTTGGGCTGACCAAAAGCTCAACGTGAACCCACAGTGTGTGCATGTGACCTAGGCAGCAACCATGTCCTGGGCTGCATCAAGAGAAGTGTGGCCAGCAGGGCAAGGGAGGTGATTCTCCCCCTTCACTCTGCTCTTGTCAGACCCCACCTGAAGTACTGTGTGCAGTTCTGGAGCCCCCAACACAAGAAGGACATGGAAGTGTTGGAGCAAGTCCAGAGGAGGGCCACAAAGATGATCAGAGGGCTGGAACACCTATGCTGTGAGGACAGGCTGAGAGAGTTGGGGCTCTGCAGCCTGGAGAAGAGAAGGCTGCCAGGAGAACATAGAGTAGCCTTCCAGTATCTGAGGGGGGCCTATAGGAGGGCTGGGGAAGGACTATTCACAAGGTCATGTAATGACACGACGAGGAGGAATGGGTATAAACTGGCAAAGGGAAGATTGAAAAGGGATGTTTGGAGGAAGTTCTTTCCAGTGAGAGTGGTGAGACACTGGCACAGGTTGCCTAGGGAGGTTGTGGCTGCTCCTTGCCTGGAGGTGTTCAAGGCCAGGCTGGATGAGGCCTTGAGCGACCTGATCTAGTGGGAGCTGTTCCTGCCTATGGCAGGGGGTTGGATCTGGAAAAGCTTTGAGGTCCCTTTCAAACTAAACCATTCTATGATAAATATACAATAATAGCTAAGAATGTTTTATGTGGAGCTGAACTCTTAAAAATACTAATAAATATTTTGAAGTAATGAAATATGTGCACCAAGCTCTGTAGGCAAAGCTATTAAAATATTGTGGGCCTACAAAGTTCCTAAAAAGCACTTGCTTTCAACTTAAATATACACTGAGTTAACTCTTATTTTTGTTTGGTTTTTTTTTTAACATCCTCATCTATTAAAAGAAAATTATATTATACGCCTGGCTCTCTATCTTGAAAGTCATGACACTATCCCCAGAGTTCGGCACAGATTTTTCACCTGTAATGTAATCATTGATAATTTGATGTATATGCCCTACAAGATCTGAAAAGAAGGAATAAATTGGATAAATACAAGTGTTAAAGTAGTTTTGCCATTCCTGCTGCTGACGTGCAATGCCATAGTGGGGGCATTTTTCACTTACACATCTGAAATTTTGTCATTCAAGTAATGTGTTCTCACAGTGTCTATTAAAACAATACTTTCTTTCTAAATGCACTTGTTGAAAAGAGGTATGGAAGACTCAAAGTATGAATTATTAACAGTCTTCTTTCACACATGGAGGCTGTTCTACCAAAGAATGGGAGAACTGGAGAGCTGAGGATGGAGTGCCAATGGTTTTGCTGCTATTTGTTGCTGTGCTTTATTTGCAGATCATATTTACTGCTTATGGCTGCTGTCTGCTCCTTAATTTTTATTTAGAAAATTTTCAGTAGTGTAGAGATGGTTAAAAAAAAAAAAAAAAAGTGTTCTTGTACAAGTAATATGATGATTTTCAGTCTGATTCCAGTAATAGTTAAGTAACAAAAACCTCCTGAATGTTTCAAAACTCCATTCTAGTCTCTTTATTGATGTTCTTGAAATTATCTCTTATACATGCAGTCTAGTTCTGCAGAACTATTAATTGGATCATTTGGCAAAGATCAGCAGAATTTCCACTTTTCAGCAAAACCTAATGGCTATAACTTAAGGCTATCTTAGATCACTGCAATAATACCAGCCACGGGATTTGCACCCTAAAGAATAAGCTCTGTAAGAGCATTTATCTCGTGGCTGTCCCATGTTCTTACATTTTGTTGAAAGGAACCTAGGGGAATGTGTGCCAAAGTGTTATGTGGTGAAAAAACACGGACTGAAAGAAACTAACCTTTATATCCATGGAAGTGAAAAGAAGTTTTTGGTGGCATGTACATGTTTCAATACAGTATTGCTTCATTAATTTCTCTTGCTAACACTGTCTTCATCTCGCAGAACTGATTTGTATTGCCTGTGATACTGAGATTGGTTTATTAGTGGCTGCTTCTGCCTTTTAAAGCCATTGTTTAGGTTAGTTCTGGTACAATTTCTCAACTAATGTGCTTCGAGGCTCCAGGCTGTTCTTGCCTCCTGCTGGCAGAGAAGGTTATTTCCCTGTCCTGCTGCTTAAAGTTATTTTCTAGGGTTTTTCAGGCACAGTCCAGAGGAGTGGAGTATGTCAATCCACTGAAGAAACAAACAAAAAATCTGCTGCCCTGCAATCTGAGTAGCATTGCTCTTCTTTCAAGTAAGGTGAAGGACTTTGTTCTTCTAGGTAAATTATTTATCAGTCGTTTCTTTGAGCCACCTGGGAATGGACCTTGTTCAAGTTTGTCAGTTACGAAGTAAGCTCCTAGAGTGATTCTGAAAATCTTTGCATTTTTCATCATAGAGTCAGCTTTTCTGCTGGTCCTTCTTGCCTTTTCTGATATACACTGTTATTGGATGTTTACAACTTCAAGTGGAGCAAAAGTACAGAAGTACTAGCCAATACACTCTCTTTTGATAAGTAGGTTAGCAACTACCAGAATTGGCAAGAGAAAGAGATTTTCAGTTTTGTGTCAAAGGAAATGAAGTCAGAAAGATAAGTCCTCAAGGAACAAAGTATGGAAGGGTGTGGAAGTAGGTTAGACTTGAAGAGATAACATTTATTTATGTGCTGTTTGGGAGTTTGTATCTCTGCTGATACATTAAACCTAATGTGGAACCATTTCACTACTTCCATCCTACACCCAGGAAAAAGGAGCTGAGTCATAAACTGGATTGATATTAGTTATACAAAAATTATACCAGACATCAACATTCAGGAGTGTTATGTACTAGGTCCATGTGCAAGACATTTAATTTTATTGGAAAGCTATGAACTAAAGCTAGTTTACAGGTTAAATCACTAATCTGACTTCCCTCTCCCCCCCCCCCNCAAGTGGGTATCATAACTGATAATGTAAGATAATGATTTTAAATTCTGCTGGTGCATCACTGGCAGCATGCAGATCTTTAGAATCACTGTAAACAATCACTTCTGATAAAAGAAGAAGACAGTAATGGTAAGGAAGAAAATAAATGCAGAAGTTAGTGGTCTCCAGTAAGATTATTGATTTCTTTTGCGTTGCATGATGGATAAAATGGTTAAGCAAAATGCCCAACTTCAAAAATTATCACTTGAAGAAAATAAGGGAATGCAGCAGGGGAGGAAGAAAATGATGAATACTTCTTAGAAAAAAAAATTAAATCTTTCTGCTTTAGGTATTCATCATTTTCCTTTTTGCTCTACAGCCATTTAGTAAGCACCTGATAAATGTCCATTTAGCTGTAGTAGGCAAAAATCATGTTTAAGTCTTGGTTCATGGGTCATCTTTCAAAGCATTACATCTTAATAGTTAGAACTTTATCAGGTTCTGTGCAACTATTTAATGTCTGAGGCTTCAAGCAATTCAGAGAAGAAAGCAGTGAGGAGTTTTGTTCTGAGCAGGAGCACATGTTGCAAGGTGTAATGCATATGCGTTGACATCAGTGCTGAACAGATTGTGTAAAAATGCCACTGGAGATATTGGTCCCAGAGGAGAAACACATTACTCCAAATACATATATTCGGAATACCAATGACACTACCCTCTGAGGATGCCTGCAATGTTACACATGAACGGTGAATGTTACTAGAAGGTAGGAAAGGAGGAGAGAACACATGGTTTACAGTACTAAGTCATGTGCAGGCTGTGATGCCTGCACAAAGATGTTTCAGGTGAAGATAAAAGAAGAAACTGTGTAAGCAAAAATGCTACATGTAATTTAATTTTTTTTTTACTTTAAAAAATGCAACCCTGCTTACTTATGAAGAATTCACAATTTCTGTTTCTTTAATAAATATGGTGCAAAATTTGATGCAAATGAGACAGGGAGAGAGACTATTGCTGGTGGGTACCAAGCTCTTTACCATCACCTTCCGCAGCTCCTACAAAATGCTCAGCTAGTCAGAATTTGTTTGCGGTCTCTTGCTTCTTTCTCTTATACACATTTGTATGCAAAGCACTATCCAGCAAAGTTTCCACTTCTTTCTAAGTTAAATTATCATAGCAAATTTCCACGTGCTTTTGGAAGGTGACAGAGGCAGCAGTTTTGTTCTCAAGACAGGTACTGTTTCATGAAAGTTCTTTACTATTTATTACATCTATCCCTTACAGAAGATTGCAATTACTATGCTACTTCTAGCAACTCTTTACCTGAATCATGACAGCTCTTAATTATGTGTGAAAATAGAACTTATGTACAGAGAAATTTCTTAGAGCAAATTACCTAGGAGATATATTCAGGCTTAGAACGGTCTTCAGCAGGGCTATTCTTCTTGTGGTTCTCATTCTGTTGGTCTTGCTTCAAGAGCTGTGAAACTTTGCCTAACTTACAGTACAGCATTTGCATTGGGAAAGAATTTCTGCTCCTGCCTTCTCAGAATTTCTATCCCTCCCCCCCCACCCCGTCCAACTTTTTCTTCTTTAAATAAGCCTCTTCCATGTATTGCTGAGAACTATTCTGCTAAGCATACTGCTCAGGGAAATGCAAAGCAATAAGTAACGAGCTTTCAAACTTCTGATCAAGCTTAGTACGTTAATTCTTATTATCCAGCTACGTAAATTTCATTACTTCAGTTCTAGATGTTGCGTTTTCATTTGAAGTCATTTTTTGGGCAAAAAAGTATTGTCTGTACTTGGGGGGAAAAAAGTATCACAATGGTGATGCAAGTTGAAGTTTATTTTCAAAATAATTCCAACCTTGCAGAAGCTGACATTTCAAAAATGTCCTATTCCAAGTCATACTAAATCCAAGGTTTTAAAGGATGCCCAGCTCTGAGACCTTTTAATAAATAAAGATAACTGAGCCAGACCAGACTTACAGCTTCCTCATCCTGAATAGGTAGGGTGTTAGAAACTCTGCCACTTAATAGAGGAGAATTAATTTCAAGTCAGGTGCCCCAGAAAGACAAGAAATGAAATTGAAGTCTTGTCTCTCTTATCCCATAGAAACACGCTGCTGGGCTGTCATGAAAAGACTTTAGTGCACAGTCCATCTTGTGAGATTTCTGTTTCTGTGCAGAAGTTTGGGCTTTATGGTATCAACATTTCCAGATAAACTCTTTTCTCTGAAAACTTCCAGGGATCTCTCCATGCTCTACAGCAATTCTTTTGTATTTATTAGAGTTCTTATTTCCTGCCCAGTCTCTCTTCATTCAGGATTATTCAATTATGGATGGTCACTCTATTTTTAATAAGCCCTTCTTAATTTATATTTCAATGTGAGACTTAAGATGGCTTGAAATAAGCCTCATTTGTTAAAGGTAACCCTGACAGCCAAGGTAGGTTGAATTAAAAAGTACAAGGAGTTTCAGGAAAGGGATGATCACTGGGGGTTGTGGTAGTAACTTCAGCTTGTAGATGGCTCTCATTGACGACTGTTCCCTAGTCAATGTGCTACAAGAGACAGCTACAAGCCAGTTTCAATGCTAGTTTTGTTACCGCTGTTAAGCCATCAACACAATTGTCAGTGAAGGAGCTGGCCACTTGTTAGAAAGTTTACCTCCATAGATAATAGAAAATGTTCCTGTAAAAAAGGCATTGGTCTCCCAGCAGTATTAAATGTTGAGTTTCATAAAGCCACATAAGCATTTGTGCACTGCAGTTTTTCTGCAGTAGGGCTAAGTGTTACATGGACAAGGTCATCCTGATGCCCTTGGCGGAAGGGAAACCCAGCTGCTTGGGGGACTAGAATTACAAGGGTTTTTTTTCTGCTTAATTAGCAATATTACTTTACATTTTGCACATCATTTTGCATGTATTGGGAAGAATTCTGCAGGGAGCTCATTATGTTACCAGCCCTGTAGTTACAGGCTCACAAAGCTGTGGCTTCGGGGATGTAGGAGGTGCATTCACTCGACTAACTTCCCTATCCAGGCTGAAACACTGTTGGAAACTTTCAGGAACTCTGCAGGATGTCTCCTGTGGGGCCTGCTTTATCCTGTCCTATGCAAAACTGCATAGAGTCCATCCAGATGATTCTTCCTTGACATATTTTGATTTTGAGATAATGGCTGAGGGCAAAATTTTTGCTCATTTGTCATCTGTTAATGAGTTTCTGTGCGTTGAATGGGTGTATGATGAAAAAGGAGCCAATGAAACCTTGCTTATCCCTGCCTTGGCATGATTTTTCAGATCCCAGTATAGTTCCTGGACTGGCATGCTCTAGAAGTACAATTTAGTGTGAAAGCTTTTCTTTTTCTCCACTTTTTGGTGGCGAGAGGGTGAAACATGGTGGAATCTCAACTCCCAGCACACTGCTATGCTAACACACTCAAAACTGCATTGCTGAAAGCAAGAGAAGAGTCTCTAAAGAGTGGCATGCAAGAGCTCGTGACAACACTTTAAGGGTGACAGCATGAACATTTATTGCAAAAATGTCTATCTGAAGCTAACTCGTTCACTTCTTTGTGCTTTCCTCTTGTGAAGACAGGATCCTTAAATAAAAAAATATTCCTCTGCGTACCTCGTGGGTTTGTTTTGTATAACCAAGTTACAGAGTTAAATCTGAAGAAAGTACTGTGTCATCATTTTCTGGCCAAGCTAGCAGCTGCTACCCAAAAAGCATGTTTCCTAACAAAGAACATACTGGATGTGGTCATGTGAAGCCCTCAATACTGAAGTTGATCAGCACTTCAAGGAGAAATATTAATCAGAGTTTTATCAAGAGATGCAATCAGAATGTCATATACTTTCCCCAGTTGATGAACCGCACCTTTCTCTTGCTGGCTTTAGAGAAATGCCTTTGGATTTATATAGTCATTTCCATCGCCCCTAATTTAAGTGATCACAGGGATAAAATGGTCTTATCAACTTATTTTGTGCTGAAATACAAATGTTTAGATCTCAGAATAAGAAGGACAGTTTCAGTTGTACTTGTAATTGATTATGATTACGTTATGATATGGTGACACATTTTGGAACTCATGATATGTACCATGATATATGATATCTCAGAATACGATCATGATATAGCATGAAACTCATGATAAAGTATATTTATGTAATATGTAGAAGTAAAAATGCACATATATATAAATAACATTTTAAAATGTTTACATGCATTTCTATACAGATTAGTTGTCTTCATTTGTGTAGAAAAAATGTGCTGATGAGAAGAATTTGTGGAGCTGTTGAGGCGTATATCAGCATGGGATTTGTCTTCATCACTGTTAGCTGCCCCTTTTTGCAGTTTTCTGTTGCTTACACCACTTCAGCTTCTAGCCAACTGAAGAATGCTCACTTTGTTCAAGTCTATTCATTGCAACTGAATTAATTGGTTAGAAATATCTTTGCAGGGCAGAAGAAAAGCTGACAAAATGCTCCAAGAGTGCAGAAGTGTAGACTGCTGACAAAAAGAAAAAATGGCACAGCAGGTAAGCCAAGTCAACATGCTATTCTTGCATTCTTTAATGCCTGTTTATTGTAAATTTAAATAGACCAAAACTAGCCATGTAATCTTCAGTGATGCAAAATGTCCTGTTTTTCAGTGGTTCAGGGAAAAGTGTGTTGTGAAATTTGCTTATGAAGTCTCCAAAACAAAAAATGTATTGTTTTCAGCGATGTACCAGATATGTCATTCTGACATGTTCCAACACGAATCTTTTGGGGGTTTGTGAAATATTATTGGAATTTTCCTTTAGTATGGACATTCCTCCTTCACTTCTGCTCTGTGGTTTGTAAGATGACAATGCAATCTTTTGTCATTAGCCTGTCAAAGACAGAGGATAGCTGCCAAAATATAGTGTACAATGTGTTCTGAAGTAGTTCTCTATCCTAATAACTGTTTACTGACTACAGACATGACTGTCTGGACATTCAGATACTTACTGGTTTTAGATTGCAAAACTGGCTCATCCATAACTGCTTAGTCTAGAAACAAAGATTACTCATAAACTCCGAAGCTTGTGAAGCTCTTAATTTACATGGTTTAAATGTAGTTTGTCTTGAGATAGCAGGACACTTACATTTATCTTCTAGTTGCAGTGGAAGATAATAAAGGCAAAAGCATTTTATTTGCCATTATTAGCACAACTCTCACACTGATCAGAAAGTCTTACCAATCTACCAAGTTGTTTTCTAAAAATAATTGCATAATAAGCAAATTCATACTTAAAGGAGCAGAACAGAGATAGTTTCAGGATCATCTAGATCTGAGTTCAGACCTCAAAGTACAATTCAGCTGACAAGCATGAAAAATGATGCACGCACATGAATAACATAAATAGCATCCACAAGTGCTGTCTGTGACAGGCTGCACCACATTTTTAGCTGTCCTAGACTACTGATTCTCTTTGATAAGTTGGTATCAGCAAAGAGTTTAGACAAGGAAGAATTAGTTTTGCTGCCTGACTCTTTGAGAAAGAAATAACAGGGTAAACTCCCATTTCTTCTCACAACATATTTGTTTTCTCTGGCTTTGCCTTGATTGAATTTGATTTTTGTCTTGAAATTTTGCTCTGTCTTTAGAGAAAAAAGGTGCACTGAGAAATAAAAGGATGGAATTAAGGTGGAATAAGGGCTTCAGTAAACTAAATTGCTGTAGATACTCTGGAATTTTGGCAACAGAAATTCTGTGGCTTTCTACAATCCAGGGCTAATGACCAAAACACATCCCATTCTTCAAGACACTGACATGCTTCTAAAATTGTCACACTACCTGGTTTCTCTTCTGATTACTGCTAAGAGTTCTAAATTAGGTAACCGTTTAACAGAAGAGGTGAACCCCTATGTACCTAAACCGGTATCCAAATAGGAGTACCTAATTAACGAGATGTCAATCAATGGCAGTACCTCCATAAGCATATGGTATAGGATGACTTAACTCTTATCCCCTCCAAGACACATTTAACTCAGGTGAATTTTTAAAACTTACTGTGTAAATCTCGTATTAATGTTTATTTAATATGTCAACATTAACACATTTGTGCTTATATCTGATAAAAGGAAGCAAACATATTCTTAATATTCAGGAAGATTAGTTGAAGTTCACTGAAGTGGGTGGGTAATGTATCTAGGAAGTGTAGAGCAAAAGCCTAAAATTTTGAAAGAAAGCCTAGATCATAGGGTTTGCCATGAACTAGCCTGCAAATTATTCCAAAAAGACTACTGTACTTATGGGGCAAGTGGTACAGTGCATCAAGAACAGTATAAATTAATTGCAGGAGTTATGACCAGTTGTGCTATCACCTTTACTTCAATATAAACTACAGAGTTTCTGAGACTAGGCACTGTCTGAGCTATTGAGAACTGGCATGCCAAGAGCTGTCAGCTCTCTTTGTATTTCCAAAACAACTTGTCCCCAATACGTACTGATGTCAGCAGCACAAATGTGTGCATAGTCAATTAAAATGCTTTTCAATTTTTTTTAAATGCTGTAAATTCTGCAGTGTTGTTCTTCAGTTATCACCTTCTGAAGATGAAAAAGCTACTGAAAGCACCCCTGTGTAAGACAGTATACAAAATGTCTTATCCCTCTGATGCTTAGTGATGACAGTTTCAGTGGCAGCAAAAAATAGAGCACCTTTAGTATCAGCATTCACTGTCTGCCATCCTGAATCACTTGGGCCCAAATGAAAGATAGGAGATAGGTAATGGGTCAGAAAAACTTGTGAAACAATGTGCATTCCTGAGTGCTGTCCATTCCTAAAAGCAAAGACATCAGACTTGAACTTAGGAGTGACTGTTGTGTAGTATCTTGTTCGTGGCAGTGGAAGATTGAATTGTAACCTTGTGTCGTGGAAGGCTAATAGGCCTAAAATCTGTTCTGGCTTGCCCCACCCTTCTGCTGATGGGGGAAGCAAGAGCAGGAGGAAAACAAAGGCTTGGGCTATTATTTCCCTTCCCAAAGTGATAAACAGGTACCCATAGGTGTTTATGCACTTGTGAGTGTCTTGCCCAAATAAGGGTAAGCAAGCCCTGGTTTCACCTCATATGGTCAGTCTGGCAAAGTGCCATTCTGATTGGTGAATCTCTGTGACCAAAGGAGCAAATAGTACAAATGGAGCTAAGTTGCAAGCAGTGTGCTGCTCTGCTCTGCCTTGCCTCACTGCTCTGCTCAGACAAGGTGCTCTACCTCGTGCTTCAGACCAGCTTAGCCCTGATGAATTTGAACTAGTAGCCCTGGCTTGAACTACCTGGAAACTTAAGTGCTTCAAGTTTAGCAGAAGGGCCATTGCGTAGGCAGACCTTGAGGAGGATCTAGGAGAAGGGTGAAGCGAAAGCGCGCAGTTCCCGCTTTTGCACCGCTACACCCTGACTTCCTGCTGGAAGGACCTGCCCCTGCCACAAACCACCACCCTTCACAGGAACACGCCAAGCACTTCCAACACTACTGCAAAGAAGCCAGGGACTATCTCTAAATTCTACTCCACTGCTGTGAGTAAAACAGACTTTCCCTGAGATTCCAGGCTGCCTATTTGTAAGTGGGGCAGAGCCATTTTGTGGTAAAACTTTTCCAATTTTCTGATTCTCCTAAATTACTAAATTTCCCATAAGCATCCTTGAGATGATTTTCCCCAACCAAATTAGAACCCAAATTTAACGAGTTTGTATATAATTTGTGGGTAGGGCTTTTTTGAAATAGAAATAACTACATATTTTTTTGTAATTCCTGCCTCGTTAATTGTCCCAACTAATTCACTTTGGTATTCAGTAGGAGAACAATTTGGGTTTAGAATCATAGAACAGTAGGTATTGGAAGGGACCTCTGGAGATCCTCTAGTCCAATCCCCTTGCCCAAACTGGTTCACCTAAGGCAGTCTACACAGCAATGTGTCCAGGTGAGTTTTGAAAGTCTCTTGAGAAAGACACTCCACAACCTCTCTGGGCGGTAAAGAAGGTTTTCTTATTTTGATTTTAGGTGGTTACAGAACAATCTGTTACCAGAAAAAACTTGGAGCAACTGGCAACTGATTGTTGGGGGGCAAGTCCTGTTTGTCATCACAATTTCTTCATGTTTTCCCTTTAGCAAACAAGATCTGGCAGTTCTGCAAATCTTGCCCTGGCACTGGAGAAGGATATAATTGGAAATGGTGGAAGAGGAATCTGTATTTATACTTCACATATTACTAAAGAACTGCAATACTGACATTAATATTTTTATCTTTTAGGAGTAAGACCACCATCAGGAGCCCTGTTAGATATTTCATTGGAAGCCAGATGGTTGATAAGGAAAACGCAAGCAGCAGGTGCCAGTCAGCACCCACATGCCCTTACACCCCCTGCACACCCCAGGACTGAAAGATTCACCCACCAGGTAACTCAAGTATTGCTCTTGCAAACTGGCTGTTGTGCCTTAGAAGTGAAAAATGAAAATTTGTTTTCATAGGGAGAAATAATTGTGACAACTGTTTTGTTTGGTCACAAATAATTTGATCTGTGATGATCAGACTTTAGTATTTCTGGTTTTATTAATGACAAGCTTCTAACTGTTTAGTCTGTGGGATGTAGAATAGATTGGGATGCTGGTGAGAAATATGCTGTCACACGATGCCTGAATTATTATGCAGATAAAATTTACCAACCTTCCTCTTCCAGTTTATCCTATTTGGAAAGATGCATGAAAAATAAATGGTTGCTGCTAGTGAAAGCAAGTGCTACTTCATCTAGAATAAGCATTCTGTTGTTAAAAGATTTACAGTATCAACCACTCTCCACTACTGTTTGCTATCACTGTTGTTTCTCAGGCTTTTGCAGTGCTGCTTCTCTGCTATGTATTCTTTTTTTTTTAACCTTTCTCATTTTGCCTCCTGGCTTTTCTTTCAGATAATCTGGAAGGTGAAGAATAGCCAGACAGAATTCAAATGCCATTTTGTTATGCTTAATAGCTGATTAAAAAAAGAGCTGGCCCGTCTCTAGTCTTCACGCACAAATGCTCTCTCTTGGGTTTTTTAAATTGAGTCATAATTGTCTATGCCAAAAGCTGTCAGTACGACAGGACAGAAAGCAGTCAGCTCTTCTTAGTGTTATATAAAGTTGTCATTTCGGAAGAATGAGCAATGATAAAGAACTGTTGCCATGCTTTTGCCCACTTTCACAGTAAACCATGGTGTTCATGTTGCTTGTAGCGTTGATCTCTTTCCTAATAAATCAAGCTTTGCTTGTAAGGCAAGAGTTCAAAATAAAGCAATAGGAATTTAAGCATAAATATATATGTATAAGGAAAATGGGCCTGGATTTCTCAAAACGTTTCACATGTTGATATAGCACATTCCTGTCTAATGCATGAAAAGATGTAAGACTTTTATGTAAAGCATGGAACTGATGATGTTGTTCGTACTGTGGCCCACCCATTAGCATATGCTAATGTCTAGCTGTACATAAAAAGAGAGATTTAATGTAAGACATTCTTAACTCTCTATATAATATACATATATTACACAGAAAATAGTATCCTGACTTCTGTAATCCTGTGTGGTTGCATGGGTAATATAAGGCATAAGCAACATTTATAGTGTTTGAAATCTTAATGGTGTCCTATCACCATAGTGATGCAGTGATATCACTGCAGTATACACTTTTCAAGTGGACTACACAACTCCTACCAATTTGAGAACTCACTTGTTCATTCACTTGTGTATTCTCATTAACCTTCACATTACTTTTAGGGTGATTATTTATGTAAATCAGCATTGTATGATGTAGCTCTGGAGCCACTGTAGGAAGCAATAATTTACTATTTCTACCATACAAGGCAATGCTTCTGAAATTCTGTATTTCATAGCCACAGCTGAAAAACAGTCTTCAGAGTTCCAGCATCTGCAGCAACATGTGCTCATGCATTAATTTGCTGAGTCAATGTTCCAGCTTTCTGGTTCACCTCTTTTACTGAGGTGATAACAGCTCTTCTGAAGCAGTTCTGCAGCACAACTGGCTGCTTTCTCAACCAGTGACTCATTGTTTTGTATATTGTGCTTTAAAAATTTCACAGGGGACAATCAGTCCCTATTAAATAGACATAACTTCCCTAGGTTGCGCATATGCCTCCTAGTGCTATTACTTTTCTGTTGTTATCTGGCTGCAGCTATCAACTATATAGACATTATAGTAAGAAAATGCATTCAGTTGACACACCAGCAGAAATCCACCTGACTGAAAACTGCTCTGTAAATCTGCCTTATAAATGCCACTTGCCTTTATAAAATATTGAGCAAACCCAGAAATGGTGAAATTCTTCTGGAAAGCAAAAAATGTTAGAACACAGAGGAGGAAGGTTTAGAGAGAAAATGTTAAATGCATGTGTTTTAGCTGAGGTAACCCTTAGTAACTTAAATAGGAACAGGTAGACATGTGTATTCTTAGAGATGATAAACTCTCAACATGGAAGTTATTTATTATATACATGAAATAGTAAAGCAGTTTTATGGAGCAGCCTGCATCCAAAGAGACCTATTTGGTTGCAGCAGTAGGCTGCTTGTACTTCCTTTGTGTGTCAAGTAGCATAAGTATTAAGTGTTAGGGTTTATTTATTTCTTTTCAGACAAGCAAAATTATGAAGATTGATAACCACAAATTGTCTGTTTCAGTTTTGTAAGTATTCAACTTACAATTGATCTACTTGAAATGTAGATTTGGTGGTTGGAAGCATAAGAGGAGGGCTTCTGTGTATAATTAACCCCATTCAAAAAAATCCCTAACCACACTTGGGTCAAACATAATTAATTAATTATTCTTGGCATGACTGCTTTGGGATACACAGTAGTTCTGAAGATAAGGCAATGAAAATCTGGTAAATTTAGTAACCTTGTTGTATAGTACCTGAGATAGGATGGCTGTTGGAATAGCTTTTTTTTTTTTTTCACTATTACATCTTTCTATAGTTTTATTTTAACACTCTGTGGTTTCCTAATGAGACATGATTGTAATAGTATTTTGGATCCCATGGCACCATTTCTCAAGATTTGTTCTTGAGAAAAGGCATTCCTTTGCTTGTCCTGGACTTCTGCTGCTTCCATTAAGTCTGTAGCCTAATTAATGAAAGACAACTTGTTGCAGCCCCACACCTGCCACTGTAAACTCCTGTTCCTTTGCCAGCCCCTTTGCTGGTGCCAGTCATCTCTCAGCAGTCTAAGCAAGCAATATTAGAAGATTAGTATGTGAGTAAACTGTGCTCCAACCTTGGCATTTTGCAGTTTCATCCATCAGCTTTGTATTTCACACCACATTGTGTATCTGTCTTTGTCATGGAAATCATCCCATTTGGAGAAATTACATAATGCTCTGGTTCCCATTATGTTCTTGAGTTTAGAAAAAGAGAAAACCCAAGGATAAATGTCATTATGCTGTTCCGTTGGGAACAGGGTAACAATCTTGTGAGCAAAGCTTTGAAGTGCTGTCACCTGTTGTACCAGTAGCAGTGCAAGAAATACTACATTGTGAGCATTTTTGAGTCCTATCTGTCACATTACATATTTAACTAGATTTAAAGATTTTGGAGGAAAAAATAGGTGGCAAACCTGCATTTTGACTAATAGCTGCTTTATGTTTGTTTGCTTGTTTCTTTTCAAGTTGGCTACTATTTTTGATTAAACTTCTGAGCAACCATATTCTGTTTTTTACTACACACATGGCTATTCAAGATAGTGAATCTGAGACTTTAATAGTCAAAACAGGATTTTTTTTTTTATTATTACCACTATGTTTATACCAGTAACAGACTTCAAAAATCCCTATTTTTGCAGAGGTAATACACATAAAATCAAGTCATTTCTGTAGAGTTCTGTGTTTAGCAATAGTGATTATATGCTTTTCTTGTACCAGTAAATGCTACACAAACTTGTGGTGTTTAATGAAAAAAAAATTGCAGGCATTTTATTCTATAAAAGTATGTCAACTTTCTTCACAGTATCAGTACAGCTAAGGTAGGAGGAGATTTTCCAAAACAGGGGCTCTGGTAATAGGTTGTATGAAATTTCAACCTCTAAGGTCAATGTTGTTGGTTGCATATTAAAGGATTTTTCTGACCTTTGGAAGAGAAATACATTTGAATTCATGACTCACATCCAAGCTAATGCTCTTATTTCCTAAAATAATTATACAATATCACTATGTACAGACACAGGCTTTATGTCTTTCTGAAACCAGCAGTGACTGAGTAATGTGGGATCTCACTTTCTCTGTTGCAGCCATTGCCTAGAACTTTAATCCCTTTCTGGTTTGTATCTAGTTCCTAGCTCTGAGCAGTAGTTTCCTGTATTTATTGAAGACAAGTCACACCCTGTGCTGCTGGGCCCTTGGCCAGCTTCTTCACCAGCTTTGGCATTCAGCAGCATATGTACAGCTGTGTGCATGGTTTCCATCTCACCCATGGTCATTCCAGGGCTTAAATCTTCCATTTTGTGGAAAAAGAGTGAACTTTTTGCCCTTCATCTTGTACAAATATTTGGCACATCTCCTAAAATAACAGGCATACTTGAGAGTAAACTCAACTCGCCCATCTGCCTTGTTCATCTTATTGATTGAAATGTTTCTCAGTTGCTTGTTCATCTCCAAATCAGTATTCAGTAGTGCTGTGTTTTGGTAGTGATCTTTCCGTATTCAAACGAAACCAGCAGGAGAGACACAAAAGTATAAGGGGACCTGTTTTTCTATTATGAAAACAATCTCCAAAGCTGTATGTTATTTGTGAGGTAGGGCTGGAAGGCAGACCTCTGGAAACCAAGGTGTGATTTGACTTCCACAATATGAAAACATTTCAGAAACAGAATTCCATGTGTAACAAGGAAAGACATTAGGTCAGTTGATGCCATAGGCAACGCTCTTCAAAACAAAGTAGTATTGTCTTCCAATTTGAGGACAATTCATAGTTACATAATAGAAGCTTATTTGAACTTGTGCCATAACAACTATAACTTAAAATCACCAGAAAAAAAGAGACTGTTTTCAGCATTTGTGAAGATCTAATACTCTGTGCAGGACAGCTAATGACAAGAAGAGCTGAGAAATTGTGAGAAACTCCTTTTCGTGTTTAATATGTTCTTTTCTACTGAAAGGAGAAATACATGGCAATTGTGTAAAACTCCACTGAGCTCAAAGAAAGTCTGAGATGGATTCAAGTAGCATCCACTCAACACTTCCAATTGTCACGATTCAATAGCATTTCTTGTAGTTGCACTGTTGTGCCCTCAAGAGGCATCTCTGCAAATCTGGCAGTAGCACAGCAGTATTCACAAGGCACTGGGAATTTATTTCTTTAGGTTTCTCACTTGACTTTTACTGTTTTCCCCCCACCCATTTAATGCTTTTGTCTGTTAATAAGTTGGACAAAATTATAAGTTAATGTATTTTCACTTGTAAGTCTGTCTCTTTGGCTTTCATCAAAATAATTTTCTTAATAATGCCACAGTATAAAGCATTTGCACACATTACCCTGAGAGATGTGTTGAAATTGTCGTGAGACCCTTTTGCATTATTTACATCATGATGCTCTGTCAGTGTACCAATATTCAGGACTGTTTATATTTCTGGATTTAACAAATATGTAAATCAGGTGCACATTTCCCTGGGAATGGAAATATCTCTAAAGAGGAAAGAGAACAAACTTCAAAACAAACAAAAGAAGAGAATATGTTAAATAGCTTGTGTGAAAGTGGAGGAAGAAATGCTGCTCAAGTAAGGAGAGCAGAGATACCAGGCTGTAATCTTTCCCCTGGGTTTGTTTAATCAGCTCATCTTGAAGTTCTGACAGATCAATTGTTTCTTAGCAGGAGGAGAGCTGAGGAAGAATGGCAGCCAGATGGAATTTTCCCATAAGATGGCATGAAAACTTCTGGTTTTCCTCTATGTGGCAATCTGGAGAGCTGAGAGGATTAGGTTCCTCTGGCTGAATTTGATAGCTCTGATAGAATACCACTCCAAAGGGCCACAGCTCTCTGAAAAACTTTTTTTGTATCTTAATTATTAATATGTCTGTTTGATTTCAGCATATAGGCACAGAATGGGAATATCACTGCAGTGAAGTAAGTATTACAGAAGGATATGAATGTCCTTTAGAGAAGCATTCAGCTTGGATCTTATGTCAAAACATTCCCCTGATTTAGTAAGGATAAGTAATATCTTTGAATCATAATGCTCTAGACTGAATATCTAAAGTGAGAATGTTCTTCCTTGTGCTGTGTTTGTGCTATACTTTTTATCGTGCACTGCTCACTGGAAGCTTTATCTTCCATTATAAGCTGAATTCCGTTTAGAAGTGCAATTAAACAAAATTTGCTCACTAAATTAAGACATCATTTATTTCAAGCTGGCTTCTATTTTGAATTTTGATGGCTTCCTGCTAAATATGCAAGCTTTCTTTTCTGTGAAACTACTTGAGTATCTTAAAATCTGAATTACTGGTTATTTTGTGTTTCATCATGTGATTACAGCCCCCAAAGTACTGGCAAGTGTTAGATTTCTCATTTAGCCACCTTCTTTAAGAATATCCTGATGGTAAAATTATCTGTTTTTCCATCCATCCATAACTTCTCAAAAATCTAGGAGTCCTAAACAGCATATGTGTAATAAGTGGGGTAAAATGTTGTAATCAACATTCCTCATTAATCCTTTGGCTGCCTGTTGTACATAACTATTGCCTTTTCTGTCTGTTTTCAGCCTTTTAACTGAAAAAAAAAAAAATATGCTTTGCTTCAGTTATAGTAAGAATGTCAATTTGATTTGGTACTGTGACAGCACCAGAGTCATGAGGCCTCTGTCTCATTTGTCTCTGTCATTATATATCTGCTCTTGCTTTTAGCACATTCTCATTTGTTTGTACTGGCAAAGTTGATGGGTAAGGATCATTAGTAGCAAAGCAAAACCACTTTGATAAATGCTATCTTGTTTTTTTTGTGTACTGCTTAATCTGTCATACAGATATAGATTGCTGAAGAACAAGTTCTCTAAGCAAAACTATTTCCTGATGAAATCTGTCTTGGTTATGCAAAGTCTCCACATCCAAACATCTACAGAAAGTCCAGAAATGACTGATCAGTAGTATGTATATATGATGACCCTTTGAGGGTTAGAGAATGTAGAGGGCGATTTTAGTAACTGACTCCTGCTAACCTAACCTGTCAGAAAGGAGAAAAGATTTGCAACAAAGCCAGCTGATGCAATTTGTTTCTCCTTTCTTTCCCAGTATTACACTTTCAACAGCTTTCTACTTTCTCTTTCCTACAAGTTAACACCACGTAGGAGGTGTTAGCTTTGTACTATTTGAGCTTCAAAACCTTGTCTCTGGGGGAGTGAGGAGGCCGTAATTACTATGAACTGATGCTGGGAAAAAAAACACTTGATAGTCACAGAACTCTCAGTGGAAGCTGGACTAGGACTTTATTAAATGGATACCTCTGACACCTCTAATTGAAACCTTGGCTAGGTGTCCAATGGAGCATGAGTTTAGTGACTTGGTTCATTACATACACACTAATTTGACTTTTAAGTAGCGTACCGTTGCTGTCAGCTAAAATACCCAGAAATCTGAGCTGTCACATGCCCTTAAGTCTTGTTCCTCGGGATGAATGTTTTAAATAGTACCAGGAATTTTATGTATAAAGGCAATCTTCAAATGTAGTTGTTAACACAGGGCATGAGTTGAAAAACTCAGACTCTCAATAGGAGTATGCACTCTCTGACTATGACACTCTGATTTTGTGCAAAAATGTAAAGAAAAAGAATGCGTGATAAAATAGCAGTGGTAGCTCATGGTAATAAACTTACATAGGGAGTAAAGAGCCTAATACTAGACTTCTTCAGGACTTTATATGTCTTTCATATTCTTGTGTTCAATTTCCTCATTATGATTATAAAATAGATCAAAGGTAACCAAAGTGGAAGATGTGGATTGAAGCATTCAGTGAAAAAAATAGGAAACCAAACTTCAGCAAGCAGCCTGCCTTTTCATACTGCTTGAAAGTTTTTTTATCCTATATTTTTCTTAATAATAATTTAAAATTCTAATTTCTTTTAGCCAATTTTTTTGCTACTGGCTTGTGTCCCATGTGCTACAATCAGATGTGAAGTCACATCATGATGTGTCAAACTGACTGTAAAATTGTCAGAATAAAACATATATTTTAAAACTACAGTGGTGAATTTAATTTATGACCAACTTATTTGTTCCTGTTTGTATTTCAATGTTGGGGTTTTTTCTATTTGGTTTTATTTCCAAATAAATCTGCCTTATCAATAACTCAGTGACTTAATTTTTTGGAGGATCCATAGACAAATATAGTTCTTAGTTGCCTGCTCTGTTCTCCTTCTGAAGGGCAGTGGTAAAGAGGATTTTTTCCTTCCAGAGTTCATTTTTTTCTCCTTTCAAAACTAATCCTTACTCCATTGATTTTGTTGGCTTTCCTGATTTTAAGTTTTCTGCAAGAGTGAAGAAAGGCTTTATGAAAACAAGGAGTGCATGAAATCCTGATTTCCTTATCAAATTATTTTCATTTCCTTTTTTAGATGCTTTCTGCTAAAAAGATTTGACCATGTATTTAACAGTGGTAAATGTAAGCTTTGTGAATTTCAGTTATGCAGGTTTTTAAAACAATGCTTTCTGGTAAAGCCTAATCAAATGAATAAAAGCATGCATGAGAAGTTGCAGCATGACAGTTAACTGGAAAGTTGATGAAAAATAATTAGTATTGGAGAGCTGAGAGACTGAAAATAAATCCATTTTGAATTTGATAGTACTCGTTTGCTTTCAGAGTGGTTTGAGTCTTTTTAAGTCTGCTGCTGTTTACCTTTTCCCCTTTACCGAGAATGGATTCTGCTCCATCTCAGTTTTTCCTGTAGTGGTGAACTATGCACCCTTTCCTTCACAGTCCTGAAACTTAAAGGAATTCTGAAAATCCTTCATTCTCAGAGATCAAAAGCTGCAGTAAACCTGGGTATGTCAGCTTTGCTGGAACTGTTTGAAGTAGTATTGGTTGACAGTCTACCTACTAAATCTCTTGCTTGCCTAGGGTGCCTGTGAGCCACTGACTTAAGTTATGCTACTAGTTTTATCAATATTCTTATTTTTCATCAAGGTATTACTTCTGTTTCCTCACCCTTAATGTAGTTCTCCTCTGACCACTTCTACTCAAGACGGGAGTGGATGAGTTCTGATCCCACCAATCAGAAGTGGGATCAGAAGTGGTTTCAAATTAACTACTTTGTTTATTTTAAGGAGTCATTTCTCTGTGCTTATATAGAAGCAAGTGGGAAGAAGACATGAGAGCTTAACATTCAGCTATAGCTGAAGTTTTTCTTCTGAGCTCAGCTAGCTGGTGATGTTTCAGCTAAAACTTCAGTTTTGACAGTTATAAAAAACCAAATGCACACACACCCCCAAAGGAAGAGAAAGAAAAGCCATGAATAGAACCTTGTCCTTTGTGTCTTGTCCTGTTTGATCTCAGCCTCACTTCTGAACACTAAGAATTGTTTAAAATATTTTGAAGCTCCTCATGTTGTAGTCACTACACTACGTTCACATTGCCCCAGTTTGTCTCAGGCTTCGTCTAAGTCCATCTTTGTTTCTTTCATTTTAGGGTCCCTGTGACTTATGAGTCACATGTTAGTTATTTGTAAATCATATTTAACCCACCAGAACAGCTAAAATATAAAAAATGCAGATGGATTAAGGGAAAACTCATGTGAAAAGTACTTCCTGCACAATAAAGTATTTTCCCCTGGGCCTGGTGAATGCAAAACTTTATATAAATAAAATTTTCTTTTTCATTTTTGCATTAGGTAGAAGTTTTCAGCAGTGCGTACCAAAATTATACAGGAGCGTAGTTGGCCGAAGGATAGTTATTCCAAGCAATGTACATAAAGCTGAGCTCATTGAGTGCAGTCTGCATAAAATGTGAGTTGTTTGGATTTCAGAGTAGTTCTTTATTCATTACACTGTTTCTGAAGTTTTATGTGACCGTTGTGGCTTTAGCTTGGTATGTTTGTTAAGTTGGAAAACTGAATTGTAAATCTTCCCAACATTGAGATGTTCCCCATTCAAATGCCCCTTTTTTATTTTAAATGGTCTCTTGGGTTCCTCCCTGCCACATTTTAAATGTAGATGAGGAACTCATCCAAATGGCCTTTTTTTTTTTTTTTTTTTTTCAAACATGGCCTTTTATCACTGGATTATATCTCATACAAATTCAGATGTGGGTTGAGCCAGGAGATGCAGAACTGGACTGTATTTCTGTGTCTGACTGACAGTATTGTTCCTGGTAATGACTGCAGTGCAGACAGAAAGTGCTGTCCACAGCTTGAGTTTGATTGTACACTCTGTCATAGAGAAAGTCAAGGGGAAAACAAGCTTTCATTTGTGAAGCAAACAAAATAACCCTGTGTATTCATTTCAGCTGCTCCAGTAAGAGCAGAATTATCTCAGAAAATGGAAGAGGAACCAGCTTAGGCTTCCTACTGCTCACCCACATCGTGCCTATCAGTCACTTTGTGTAAGCAGCAAAAGTAGGTATAAAGAGTGTGTCCTCTGAAAAATACTTATTGACGTGCTTATTCCAGCTTATTGCCTTGGTTTGTTTTATTTTGTTTTTGAGAAAGAAAAGGCTGACGTTTTCCTCTGTGGCTTATGTCTTCAGGAATATTCAGGGTGCTCCCACTGATTAAGATTTTCATATTCATACAGAACGTAATCAGCATGAAATTGCAAAAAGCAAGACACCCTTCTATTCTGGCAGTGAAAATGCAGAATAAACAACTCAATTTATGTCTTCTATCTTACGAACATGATAGGTTAATTGTTCTTGAAGTAATCATTATCTTAGAAGTATGACTTACAAGAGGAATGAAAAATGAAATAAATACCATACTATTATTTTTCTCTATTATTGGAAGACATTCCATGCTGTCAGTGCATGCAGGGAATGTTGGGCAAGTGTTTAAAGAGATTAAGCCACTGTTTGGGAAGGATTTTGAGAGAAAACTAGAAAAGCTATTATACTGTGTGCCACTTCATGTTTTAGAAGGTTATAAAAACTTACAGGATAGGTGACAAGACTAAATAAACAAATATTTTAATGCCTCCTGAACTACAAGGGTGTTTTCCTAAATAAGAGAGACATAAGCTTTTAATTTTTAATACAGGTAAACTCTTTCAAGCATCACTTTTTTGTGCTATGGCAACTGTGGATCACAGAAACACATGGCTGAAGTAAGCTTTTCAGGAGTCATCCAATTTGCTAGTTAAGGATGAGCTAAACCATTTATGATGAATGTCTGCTCTTTCTAAATATCTTTGTTTAGTTGTTCAGTAGTTTCAGTACTTCTTATTCCATTTTCACTTTCCTAAGGCATTACATGCACAGGTTTTCTGTTTGGTGTTATTACTGCATGTTTTTCTTCTTCATTTCCTAATGGTCTGATGTTTTTGTCCCTGCCTTTGTGCCCCACCCCCCACACTTTTTCTGCTTCCAAGAAGTATTTGGTATTTAAGATTCTTTTCTCATTTCCTCTGGGTTTATCTCTTGAACTATCTAGTGTATGTTATTTGTTCATATAAACTAGATCACTTACATTAAGCTAGTCTTTTATTGGATTTTCTGGTGTTCAGGTGGGGTTTTTTTTCAGATCAATGAAAATCTCCAAACTTTATCCAAGTATTTTTTTTTTCCTTCTGTTTGCATTCATACACTGAAAAGAAGGCTTCTGTCATTAGAGGGCCTAGTGAAACTTGGACAATTTCGCTTATGAGACATGAGGTGATGTTGTAGTGATGGGGCTGAGTAAGGTGTCTGCTGTGCAAACTTGAGTTCTGCTCTCTCAGTTGCAACTTTATGAACTCTTTCAACCTCAGTTGCTTCCATTGTGATAGTAATTTTCTTTAGGTTTCTCCTCCTATCTCCTCCTCCATCCTTTTTTTTTAAAAAACAAACAAACCCACACAAAATCAAAAATCCTACCTATGAACCACTTCACCAGGTTCGCTGCACTAACCTGCAAACATATGATGGTTTTGGGCATAAGGGAAATTCATTACAGCCTGAGGGGTCTTCATATAGGAAACTGCTTAGCTAGTAAGAGTCTAACTTAATAGGCTTTATCTTAAAGGGTACTTAGGGAGAAGAAGATACATAAGTAGAAATATCTATGTTTTTTAATTATTAAGCATCTTTTGCAACAAACGAATGTTTCTAACTAAACCTAGCATCTGTGTGGCAACCATCACTAAAAGAGAAGACTGGTTAAAATGAGTCATCTTTGATCTTGGAAGGAGATGGCGATTGTGGACACCACAGTTACTGTTTTAGTGTCTCCACCTTTTAGGTCCCAGTCAAATCTGCTTAGAAATAAGTGCACTTTGTGGAGCTTGAAAATAACAAAGAAGATCTCCTGCAAAAATCATGTCTGTCTGCCCAACATTTGCCATCTGTATGACTAGGTATGGGCAAACATCAAGTCTAACAAAGTAGCAGAAGTATAGTGGAACTATGAAAGGTAAGGGTCTTTCTGTGGGCATGAGACATTAATGCTGCATTTCAAATCCAATGTGATGTTCTGTCTGAAAAATACCAATATACTAATGTCAAATGAAAAGAAAACAAAACCAACAAAGAAACAATTCTTCTACTTAAAGGCTACTTTAAATACTTGTCAGTTAAAATAGTGTCTGCCAATCTTGACATTACAATGGGGCAGTTTCTTTTTTATATTATTGGTAGCAACTATATTGTAATGACTTCTACCCATTAGTACTAGGGAGGAGGTAAATCAGCTGGAGTGTGCTCTGGTAACAGCCATGAAGTCCTAGGTCACTGCCAGTTTGTTACAGTATTAAAGAATGTCATGGTGAGTGCATTTTTATGTCAAAGAGTAGCAAAGTTAAGTAGGATAACATTACTGTGTCAGGATAGTCAGAAAGTAAATGCATAACAGCTGTTATTAGACACCACAAGTACAAAATAAATCTGTTGCCCAGAACACCGTTGTGAAGGAAAAAAGGAGAGAGACACAGAATAATCCCTTGCTATCAGCTTTTAGCATAGCAGGGTAAGCTTCTTTCTGTCTTCTTTCTGAGGTTTTCCAGGATTTTCCCAGACAGACCAGAACCTCTCATACAGTGATTGCTACCTTGTTAAAAATTTCAGGTATCTCATCTGTATTGATTCAGTAAACTTTAGGAGTATTAGTACTTATGGTACATCTGCAGGTTATTTGGTTTTGATGAAAATGTTGGTCTTGCCAAATCTCTGGATCCTTCAGGAAATTCGAGGAGGAAAACTTCAAGTTACTTATACACATTGTCTGTTCTTCTGTTTGTAATTTCTGCTACTTTTTAAGTGATGTTCTTATGTTTCCATTTTTAGGAATCACACTGTTGTGCTTGATCCATTGCCAAAACTGGTTCCAGAAACTGGTATGTATGCACTTCCACTAAGCATTTTAAATTCTTAAAGTCCTGCATAGGACAATGACTTGTGAAAATCTCTCTTCCGAGTTAGCAATAACATGGGAAGTATCCAGAACAAGTCAGTTCATGTAACATTTACCTCCAGGTTCCCAGTTTCCATAGGATTGTGTCAGAAGCGAAGTTAACCAAAGGCTAATTTGTCTTGCAATTTTCCCATCAATTCATGTGGGACATGAATATTTTGTTTCCTAATCTGCACAGCTACCCTGGAGTTCACATTGCAATGTGTCGGTACAATGACAGCTTCCTCTGAATGACAACTGGTAGCTGTAGTGAAAAATGACAGGGCTGTTTAAAGAAAAGGCTCAGTTCTTGAGTAAGTGTTCCTCGTTTAACTATTACTGCATTTTAGAATATATCTTACATTTACTTATTTTCAAATGCATATAACTGGGGTGCTTAAATGGACTTGTGGTGGTGTACAACACAGAATATGCTGTAATAGAACCTACTAATGTCATGTTGATGGCAGATAGAAGATGCTCAGAGGCGTTCTACATGTTCTTCAATGCCATCTAGCAGAAATAGCAGAGTAACAGGTTTCAGTTTGCAAATGTTCACTTTAGTGGTAGGCTTTTTATCATGATTTTTGTTGTCCCTTGGGCAGTTACTGTCACTAGCCTTTTTTCTAATGGAAGCCCTTATTTCTTGTGTAGCATAAGCCACTACTTGTCTTCCTGAATGGGAGTTAGTGTGGAACTCTGATACCTATGATGTTTCATTCTATTTACCTGAGGTTCCTTTTATGGCATTTTGCTTAACAGGACAGATGAAATTAGTATTTTACACTAATGAGTGTAGAAAAGGAGTAATGAATTTAAAGCTGACTGGGAAACTCTCACATGATTTTTATCCTTGTGAATATAGCTAGGACTCTGAATATAAATCTCTGTAAGGTTTTCTATCTATATTAAAGTTGAGTTTTAGAACTTGATCCCTTGGGACGAGGGAGTAACTATATAATGTTTTTATGGCAGTTAGCATGAGACTTTCTTCATACTTCCACTCCAGGGCAACTGCTGCAAAATATGTATCTAACTCTAATATGATCCCTCCCCTTCAAAATAAAGAAAATAATCCCCACAACTAGACATGCTTTTCAACACTTTCATGATGTTCAGAAAGTCTGTGAAGTATTCAGAAAGTCTGCAAATTATTCAGAAAGTTTTAAGGTGTAGTAAGGCAGAAGTCTTGATGTAAATAGGCTGCAGACATTAAATAGACTAATGCTGTTGTCGTGCTGACTTCGTTTTTCTTTTGTTGTACAGATATATAGAAAGAGTATGTGAAAAAAATATACTGGAAATTATCTGAATTGGTTCATAAAACCTTGCTGGTTTGCAAATCATTACGATATTTTAACTGCATTGCTTGGTTCTGAGTTAGTATCTGTAGGCATCTTGCATTATATTACACCTTGGAATTGCATCTGAAGCTTTTGGCTCCACAATACTGTTCTGGAAACTCGGTATTTAAGGTTGAGGGAACACAGCAACTTACATCTCTGGTGTGAAATTCTGGTCATGGTAACTTCTATAGCTTGTAATTTTTAAAAATAATGTTGATGGCTTTGCCTTTCCCCACTGCACTTCAGTTGAGGAAGAAGATATTTTTTTACTTTACCTTCAGCTTACCTTTTTAGATTCTTCATGTTTATGACTATTGATTTTCTTTAGATGTTCCTGCAGTGATTAAGGAATTCTTCTCTAATTAATCACGCTATATATATTTGGTACCAAAACCCAAGGACTTAGAAAGGAGCATTGCTCTCTAGAAATCTGTATCTATCTCTCTGTTTTACTCAGTAGGTGAAAGTATCTGTGGCTAGTAAATATTTTGTGTTGGTAGTTGAAGGTCTCTTTGATAAGGACGACTGATCTGTCACCCTGGAAAGGGTGGTGATTTTACATTTGCAGTAATTAAATGATAGTCAAATAATATCACAAGCATTAAATAACCTTAATGAATATATAAGATTTCTAATAATCAGCTGCTAATGGTGGTTTTCAGCAGCTGAAGTGCATTTAAAATACTCCAACATTTTACTGTTTTAATGCCTAAATTATATCAGTTAGGATAATAATAGGACTTTTAACTTGTTCTGCTGTTAATTCTATGCCTCTAAGATTGCCCACAGACATTTGCTACTAGCCAGTGTGGGACAGCTGACGTTACCTAACTACCCTTCTCAAGATCCAGCAACACATTTTTTCCTACCCCTCTTGCTATATATAATTTTCATGTGGTGGTTATAAAAACTCATGTTCTGAAGACTCAGTAATCCATTTTTTAGTGATTTGATTCAAAATGTTCAGCAGTCACAGTATTGCCTGGGCGTTCTAGAGAAAGCACAGATGACTTCATGTAATAGAAACAGAATATATAATGTATGGCAAATAATATTTGTGATCTTTCTGCTCCAGAATTCTACTACCTGGAACTGAACAAATTCTTTTGGTTTGTTTCATAGAATCATAGAATCGGCGAGGTTGGAAGAGACATCCAAGGTCATCCAGTCCAACCTATCACTCAGCCCTATCCAATCAAGTAGACCACAGCACTAAGTGCCCCATCCAGTCTTTTCTTTCTGTTTGTAATCACTAATTCACATTTTTCCTGTGTCTCAGGAGAGATGGTCGTAAATGAATGGATCTGTATCTAGTGAGTCCAGCAATAATTAGAACTCCTTCAAAGTGTGTTTTGCAATTGCTGACTTGATTGAGTCTAAGTGGTAAGACATCTAATAAAATACTGAATCTTCAGGTAAGTGTGTAGTTAGTGTCATACAACATTTACTTGATGGTAGATAACCTAATGTAAATGCATGAAAAATCTGCTATCACTTACATATGAAGATAAATAGCTTTTCCTGAACTAGCAGACTTTTGCATATAAAATGTTACTATTTTATGAGTTTTCTGCTTTTTTTTTTTTTTTTTCCAAATGGATTTTTTAATGACCATAAACGGAAAGGGGGATGTGTCCCCTTAAGAATTAGCAGAGGGCATCTGCCTATGATTCTGTAGAATTGAAACAAATGAAGTTGTTACCTGAAAATTTGTTTTAAAGCACTACCCCCCAAAATAAATGCTGTTTCCTTCCATTGCTCCACATATTGAAAAGTCAAAATGCATGGAATCAAATGCACCTGGATTGTCAGCCTGGCCGAATTGGAGATCTGCATCTCTTTATCCTAGCAGACTGGGACAAGAGGCTGTCACCTGGTATGGCAATGTTTGAGCAGAAGTGTCAGTTCATTAAGTCCTGTGCACAGCACTAACACATCACAAGGATCTGAGAGGAGTGTCCATAGCACACTGCTGATTTAAAAGAAAGATCACATAGTATTAACAAAACCACTTTAAAATATTATAACAGCCTCAAAATGTTTGTTAGAAGTTGGAAAGTATTCCCCTCCTGCACATGTAAAGGGAGTAAAATGAAGGTACATCTTGTCAAACATGAAAACTACTAAGAATTCTGGACTCAGGTTAATTAACTGCCAGGTAACTACTTAATATTACATTTGCTAAGTCAATTAAGGATCCAAAATAAGTTGTCTGAAATTTTTACCAGAGGTCTAATGAATGTCTGCATTTCATCTGACACACTGATAGCCCACACTTAATGAAAATAACATTTCTAGTACATCAGTAAACTAAATCAATATGTATTCACATGGGGAATTAAATGACTTTCATGTCTGCTAAGTGCTGACTATCCTGTACATTTGGGCATCTCTTTACTCGAGTTATTCCAGGCTCGTGGAGAAGCAGTTCACATTTTGCTTTTTGTAACAGGAATTTAACAGATATTAGTTGGCAGCATTTGAAAATATATGCGATTCTCTACATCTGTTAGTGTAACTCTTTCTCCTCAGCCTCATCAGAATGATCATGATGTCAAATTTGGCCTCTGAGAGTGATATCTTTTTTTATTAGAAATCTGACAACTACATCAGTGAATTTGTAAGGATGCTTCATAGAAACTTTCTTTCTCTCTTTTCTGGCTTTTGTGCTTTAGCTTTTGCTCGAAGTCCATAGCAAACAAGCAGTCAGTCAGTCCTCCTAAACAACAGAAATAGTTATACAAATTCATAGAATTGCCTGGATTGGAAATGATCTTTAAGATAATGAGTCCAATCACTAGCCTAACACTGACAAATCCTTGACTAAATTATATCCCAAAGGACTACATCTATGTGACTGTTGACCACCTCCAGGGATGGGAACTTCACCACCTCCCTGGGAAAACCTTTTCAATGCCTGAGAACTCTTTTAGTGAATAAATTCTGCCTACTATACAACCTAAACTTCCCTTGGTGCAACTTGAGGCTATTTCCTATTCTCCTATCACATGTTACTCAACTGAACAACACTGATTGAGTAATATATATTCTACAAATCCAATGGAAATGAGAGGAGTCCAGTGGAAATCAGGTTAGAGTTCCCATTTTACTGCTGGTACTGCAAAACACCAGGGAAAACATCTTTCTCACTTAGTGTCTTATGGAAATATTGTCCAAATATTTGGGTGTGGATCGCCTTGTGTTTGGTAACCATGGGAGCAGGCCTAGCACTAGGGTAGCAGCTAATACTTACATGTGACTATTCCCAACTTACTCTGTTAAGTCATGTAATTGTTGATGCGCTAACTAGAAAAACAACAGCTGCATGATCTTTCCTCAATGCTGTTACAGGCACTGATGGTCCATCTGGGTGTGGTATTAAGGCCTCATTGGCAGATCTTTCAGATGACTTCAATATCCACAACTGGGAAATCCCCAGATGAATTATGGAGATCACCTCAAATGAGTTGCATTTCTTGAAATAAGCTTCTGTAGAAATTTCAAGTGGCTAAGTGGCATCTTCTGAGCAGCCAGGTTAGCAATAAGAAATGTCCTGTATAATCACATGGGCAGTATCCTGAATAAAGTCTGATTATGTGATAAGCAACAGAACACGCTCAGGTTTTAAACTGCATATGCCTTTTAATTTTCCTCATCAGAAGATACACAGGAATATACTTTCACACAGCTCATTGGATTACAGCTTGAACAGTATCTTAATATTTGTGCCACTGTAACTGAAGGTGCCATCACTAAAGCTTGGAGACCTCCTAAGCACACTAAGAAATGATGCGTAGCTTTCTGGCTTGGCTGGGAAGAAGTTTCACTATTCCTTCCTGAGTCCACTTTTGCCTTTTTAAAGCCAGCTGATAGTAAGTAGAACATTGCCACCTTTTGGTCATAAAGAAAAGACATACAGCTAAAGAAGCAGCATTATGCAAGTTGAGGATGCTGCAACAGAGCTGCTTAATAGTATATTCATTTGTAATGTAACTGCTCAGTAATGGTAGCCCAGTTGAGTGGAGGCTGTAGGCATCGTTGCCTTTGATTGTGTGTATTTCACACCATGGTGATGTATTTAGAGAGAATATATTATGCTGCACACTAATTATGTTTTCCTCAGGACTGAATTACATATGCATTGTGAAGATAGTACGAAGGCTACCATGGTTACCATTGTGCACCCAGCAACTTATTTTATACACTGCCAATTAATCTGAGGTAATGCTTGAGAGAGAAGAACATTGAATAAGGAATGCTAATGTCTCAGCTGAAAGATGGAAATTAGATAGAAAAGCACAGCTTTTATTGAAGATTATATGTCAGAGTCAGCATCTATAAATGAATCCACCTGTAAGACTAAAACCAACAGTTCTGTCTTACATAAAACCCTGTATCTTTCTAGTCTTAATTGGCACAAACTGCTGCTCTATCAAGGATATTCTCTGAATAGGAGTTTCCCCCCTTCCTATGATTTTGACACTGTATTGCTGCAGTTTAGACTGTAATTGTGGATTTTTGCGATGTCAGAGGGTACAGTTTAGTAGTGTGGATCCATCTAGACCCTGCACAGGCTACAGGTGCTAGGGACAAATCTTACACCCCTGGCCAGTGACTTCCAGATGACAAGGACTGAGCATAGTACAACTCTAACTCCTTGATTCTTCTCACAGTTCAGTTTTGCTCATGTTAAGTTGCTGATATGACTTCTGAGTCAACCTGTCCCATCAGCTGGAGCCGTATGGCAAAATTAATGTGCCACTTGGACATAATGTGTGGTAATAATTCTCTCTTGTCCTTCTTTGCATAGCCATTTTCCCTTGGGACTAATGGTTTTAGTAGACCAGGAAAATCCAGTCTAGAATATTTAGATACAGTTTCTTCCCCAGTTTTGAATGCAAAACAATGCTGGTTTAATTTCTAGATAGAACTTTGAGGAAGGGTCAAGTGAAGACATTGGATGTGATCCAGACAGAATTGTAAGTCTCCTGCTTGAATATTTTCTCTGGATTCCCTTTACCTATTTTTATCCACACAACATAAAGGCATTGTGAATATCTGCAGAACAGTGCTGCCTAGCATCATGGCCACATCTCTTGATGCTTTTTTGTGTGTGTGATAGCAGTTTCACAGGGTTTTGCTGTGCATTCTCACTGAAGAAGCTGTAAACACCTAGCAAGAAAGATTTAACTTAGCCCTAATGAAGCAAATCATTTAAAGATTGACAGTATCAGTGTTTTAAAGCTGTTTCAAAACTGGAAGGTGCAGACACACTTTGAGATGGCGTTAAAAAATCCTTTTAATCCTGAAATTTGATGCTTAACATTCTGAGAGAGGGAAGAAAGAAAAAAAAAATAAGAAAAAAGTATGTAATACTGAATACCATACATTTCATCTTTAGAAGGAATTCTGCCACTTCTTTTGATTCATCAAATGCACCAACACTTGCATTTCTGTTAACTTAGCTTTATACTGAAACAGATGAGGAAATCCTGGTATCAAGCATTATGCTGGGTGAGCAACATCTCATTCTACGGGGCTGGCAATTTTTGGTGAAAGAGTGATGGTAGCAAACAGCTGCAAGGCAATCACTTCAGCTTCCACAGATGTTCCAGCAGTGAATAATTGCCCAAGGCAGAAGCTTTGATACTTAAGTGGTGGAATGTTTATCCTAAAAACTAGAAATTAAGCTACTAAAATGCATAGGCACCTTTTCCAAGTGTTATTTGTTAACACAGTTCATTGGCTTATGTGACTTGTAACTATATTACTACTATTTTTAATGAAAAACTGATTTGCTGTTCATAGCACAGCACTTCAATAAAAGTGAAAGTAGAACATGTTTTCTTGATAAAATACCAAGTTTCAGTAATTCTTCACTCCTTAGTGAAAGTCTCTTAGAAACTGTTTTTACAACATTCTTAATGATCTAGTGTAAAGTAAGTCTGAAGATGGTTAACTCTGCAGGATTAATCGCTGGACTCCTTTACCATATTCTGTACTGAACCTCTCCCTGGCAATGCTTTGGGATGGAATGTGGTCAAGTTTATCTGCTAGATGTAAATCAAAAGCATTTTTAACCTGTACTTTAACAGAACCTTGAGATTCATACACACCTTTCTTTTGTTTCTAAGAACACAGAAGCTTTGGCAAAAATATTGATTAATCAGAAGTAATCATTCACACAAGGGAATATAACAGAGCAATGATTTATGGTAGTCAAAGATAATGAAGTTTCTTACAAAACTTCTTACAACACGCAGACATTTTCTTTTTCATATGAGGAAACTTTCCTCTTTACTAGCCAAATAGTTTGGAATACGATTAGCTGCTAATTCAGGTGCTATGTAGTCATCTTTGTGCTGAGCTAAAAGAGCAGAGCAACATAGGTGTGCTACAAAGGACCAGGGACATTTCTTCATGTTTGTAGAAGCAAGTTCAGATTTAATCACCAAGTTCTTCTCAAGAATATTTCTGCAGCTTGTGTCAGTGGAATATGTACCCATTTAGAAAGAAAATGTATATAATTATCTAATTTCTGTCATAAAATAGTTGAGTTGTCTAAATGCCTACCTGTGGAAAACTACCAGAAATAGTAGATCTGTAATTGCGCATCAAACCCTTCACTTTTCAGTCTCATGAAATCTGCAGCTTTTCTGGACTTCTCCTCTTCTTGCATGAAAAGGTTGCTTTCTATTGGGTTTTGTTATAATGCTTCCTGTTAATGATTTCATTCTCAGTGGGGGAAAAATAATCATATAAAAATCTTTAGCAGGTCTCCATTCAGCTCTCACAGCACAATATCTGAGCAAACAACCACCCACTGTACCTGACCAGCTAAACAGCTGAGGGCTCCAGGTAGGTCAGTGGGTGCCTTTGCTTGTAGGGCTGGAAGTGGCAGTTATGATAGCAACATATTTCAGATATTGATACATCAGGCAAAGTGGATAAGGCGTTTTTCAGAGCATCTGGTTCTTTGGATGGATGGACAACACAGATGGAGAAGTTCTGAGTGACTGAACATTACTG
Organism: Psilopogon haemacephalus; assembly: GCA_013396835.1. Classification (NCBI taxonomy): domain Eukaryota; kingdom Metazoa; phylum Chordata; class Aves; order Piciformes; family Megalaimidae; genus Psilopogon; species Psilopogon haemacephalus. The sequence goes on from VWZI01005210.1 coordinate 2,251,390, forward strand.
AGGTTATTCAGCAAGCTGGCACAAATTTGTTCCTCTGCGAGGAAGCCTGCAGGAGAGCTGTAGGCCATTACATCTGCAAACCTGAAACTAAAAGGACAGGAGGCAATAGGGGAATACAAGGAAAACTATATTAATTAATATTAATTTTAGAAGATTAACTTTTAAATTAAAATCTTAAGATAACTAGCTGTAGAGGAAGTTTACACATTAAGAATAGGAGGAAATGTCATAAAAAGAAAATTACTTCTTTTACAACTCAAATGGGAGTACTTTTTTTTTTCAATTTATGATACTTAGAAAATAAGACTCATTCTACTAACACAAATCATTAGAGTCAGACAAACAAAGCAACAGTAGTTTGCTTGAAAGTAGCTGTTGCAGGATGATGTCTGGTATAATATATCTGATGAAATGTTGAGCTACTTACCTAGTGAGTAACATGCAAAGTTACCTTTTTGAAGAAGGGTATCTATTACTTCTAGTGGTGTCAGCTTATCCCTCCCACCTTCTTCTCTGCCAGTTTATAAATTTCCTGATTTCTGGCAACTTTTGGTTTTACATTTGAGCTGCATATAGCTATAATTGAGCTGTAAATAGCTGAGACTGGCAAGCTGTCTGTAACTGATCGCATAACACAGCAATTTCTTTTATGTGTTGGGGTAGCTACAAACACAGAATTAAAGCGATTATTTCAGCATATGTAGCAGCAGGCACAAAAGTTTGGTTTAATTTTAGACTTTTGTCTATAGCCAATAGGAAGAGGATGTATTGGTTTGCCTTTGCTGTGAATGGAAAGAGCCAAGGACCACCATAACTATACTTACAGAAGATTCCTATGAATCTCTGTTGTGCAGCATATTGTGACTGCGGGAAGGAAAGCTGGGTTTGTCTATCGCCTCTAAGCTCATCACTGCACTGTTTAGTGTTTTAATTATCCCTTCTCTGTGCATGATACTGTGTGTTGTCATGCTTGATTGGCAGGACTTTTTAGAAGGTCTTTTAAGGCGTAGCTCCAGTTGGAATGACTTTAAGGTTGTTCTGTCCTTAAGGCGGAAGTGGTAAGACTCTCCTATTTTCTCTGAAGCATATGTAATGTAGAGGAAGACAGTGTTGCCAGTGAACTAAATTCTTCTGTGTGGAAGAAAAACAAAGTCCCAGTGAGCAGACTTTTGCTCATTTACTCCCTGCAGAGAAATGACATTTGTTCTCTACAGCATTTTCTCTTGAGAGGACCAGTTATTGGCTTATGTCACAAGCAGTGTACCGTTCCTCTGTGATACATTCCTTAAGGCATACATGGATCACTTTCAATACTCAGTGATCCAAATTCAACTCCTATTGATTGTATGAATGTGCTGTGGCTGCAAGAACAGAAATTGTTCTGTGTATGTGTTAAAGTTCATCTGGTTTCCTTTATGATGCAGTGCTACTCAGACATTTCTCCCGCTCACATGATTATCTATGTATGTATATGCACATATATGCTTATATGAATAAATATTTTAGTGACATTTTACTGTTGATTGGCTGGTCCTAATTACACCAAATTAATTGCCTTTTGTAGAATCCGTCCAGACCATCAGAATAGTAAGAGCTCCCCTTCTTCATTGACTCATTGCAGCTGCTTTGAAGGTAAGTAGCAGGCAATGTATATAAATAATAGATAGAATTGCAAACTTTTCTCTTGCTCTGAGGACTATTGAAGCAAACAAATTTGAGACGTGTCGAGAAGGGAAAGATTACAATGAGAAAGTGTTCTAAAATTTGATGGAAAGCATATGGGCATTTCCTTACTTTGTATTTCTATTGTTTGAGTTCACTGGTGACATTATTTTTTTTCACTCCTAGAAGAAATTTACATCCTCCCTCCTATGTAAAGTTTTAGTATTTCTGCTCTATTTTGATTTTTTGAAGGAGCCTTTGCTGAGACAAGTTGTACAAGAATACAGTAAAATAATTAAATGCCTTAGTATCTGCTGGTGTGAGCAGGCCTTGATAAGTTGGCTTGGGCTGTGTAGCTGCACGTCAAAAAAACACAGAGTGTGACACAGTCAGCTAGAACTCACCATTGACTGGAACCAGCATTTTTGTTCTTGAGGCACTTCTGTGTTGCTATTACAGTTCTACCAGGATTGAGCATGAGAGGGGGAAAAAAAGGTAATGAAAAATTTGAACACAATCTCAGTTGTGAGATGGAGAGATAAGCCATTTATGAACTTACTTCAACCTGGACTCATGGCTTTTTAGCTTTCCTGGTTAAATATATTAAGCCAACTGTTCTGGTGCGCTACACAGTACATTAAACAACTTAATCATACTGTCCTCTCTTGCATTAATAAATTTAGCATTTGTATTCCTGAAGCAGCTGTTTTCTTCTCTTGCTCTATTTTAGCTCTTCTTCAGAATACAAATTCCAGCTCATTTCCATTTTTTCCAGACTTAACACTTTAAAAGTTTTCTTCTCCCTTTTTTTTAACCTTCTAAACAAAAACACAATGCTTTGAATGCCACTGTTATAATTTTCCAATAAATAGTCACTGCCTTGTGTAAATATTGCCCAGTATTCTTTAATATCCTTTTGGAAGGAGGGTATTTTGGGGTAGCCTCTTTGAGACAAAAGAGCTTGTTCATCTTCTTGGGTTTTATTCAATTGATTGCTTTCATGCTGAACTAATTGCTGTTTTCACAGGTTTGTACTCATTCTCTATGCACCTCAGGTTTTACACATCAAAGAACAGGATAGACTATAGAGATGGAACTTTTTAAGATGGAAATTAATAGGGTCTATGCTTTGTCCTTCTGAAAACCACAGATCTAAAATATCATGACTTTGGCAGTTTCAGGCTTTGGTCGTAGTTGCAGATACTGATCAATCCCACTTATAGCTGCAGGACTAACCACTTTACAGTGAACTCTATTTCTCTTTAAGATCTGAAAAGATTGCTTAAAGCAGGTAAGTTTAATTCTCAGGTTGAAATTACCCTCAAAATAAAATCACCAGACTAGCTCAGAAGGTTCGGAAGCAAAATGAAGCTATATTTTACAAGCAAGCTAAAATCTAGAAGCATAAAGTACAATGTATATGTACAGCATATGTTTTCATATACTTACAATTCACAAATAACACACACACAAAAAACCCCAAACAAAACCAAACAACCCTTGAATTGCTTTACTGCCCCTCTGGACAAGGGAACAAGGGAATAGCTTTCCCCCCAGAGAGAAATCAGGCCCAATTTCAGCTGTCTACTTAGCCATGAACAAGAGTCTCTGCCAAAGTCAGCGAAACTATGCAAAAGCATCAGCCAGAGTGGAAAGAAAAGGAAGGGCAGAACAGTTTGTGCAGCACACTTCATCCTAACCTACAAGCAAATGGAATGATGTAGATTTATTATTATTTTTTCTTTTGCATCCAATGCCCTATTTTATTTATCTTTTACTATTAATTTCTATTCAGTGTCTTTGGGATTTTCCTGTTTCTTGTTTATAATTCAGAATCAGGCCAGAGGGTTAGTTTTAAACCATCAAATGCTTTAAAACAAATATCAGTTGTCAAGACTTGTAATGGAAGTTTACAAGTTCTGTACTTGTAAAGGCTACCAAGGCTGGGAGTGCAAAAGAAGTAGGAAGGTGACATAGTCAAGACAGCTGACTCAAACTGACCAAAAAGCTATCCCATCCCATATGGCATCATGCTCAGAAAGAAGAGCTCATCATAAGGAGGAGAAAGGGAAACATTATGGCATTTGTCTTCCCAAGTAACTGTTGTGTGACAAAGCCCTGCTTTGCAAATCAGCAGTCTGGGAAGTCTCACCTCATCCATCTGAAAATGCTGTTTCAAGGATCCTTGTGACAAACTGCTGTTGCCACCCAGGCAGCAAACAACCCTCTTGCTGAAGAGATATGATTTCACCATGTAAATGTTACCATATGGCAACATGATGATCAGCTTTAGTGTTTGTTTCTTTCTTTATTTATTTAAACAGCCTCTCTGTGTAATAAGGGGGTAATCAGAGGACAGAACTGGGGAACCATGGAACAAGTTCATTTTGCAGTCTTCATTTGCTTCAGCCTGCTACGGAAGTAGACTGCTGACTAGACCTTAAGATTTTGCATTTCTTATGTGTATACTATGGAGAATGTTATATGGCAACGTTTGAAAGTGCAGTATATCTTAAAACAGGAGGGAGCAGTTTAGGAATAATTACTTCAAGCTTTTTGTGGTTTAAGCACAGCTTTCCTGGAATCTTTGCATACCATTGTCAGGCCAAAACATCATTTTAACACCGTAGGAATTAACACAACATGTTCCACAAAGACTCAAAGAAGCTGTATAAAGTTCTAACATTAGTAATGCTTGAGGAAAAACTTCTGCAAACACTGCAGGATACTGCAAATTGCAGGACTGGAATCTATTTTATTTTAGCTGACTACCAGCTAGTGCTCCACTGTTATTTTTCCTCAGATCCTGCTTTTGTGTGCTACACAAAAGGAAGCCTGTGTTTTATTGCTTTTACTCTGCCAGCAAACATGCAGAATAAGAATGACTGATGGTCTGTGAGATTTCTTATCTTTCATGATATGATTTCTTTAACAGCCATTCTGACTCTTCTCCCCACATATTTTTGGTGCTGAATGCAATTCATCACATCTTTTTTTTCTTACTGCCATTCTCTGTTTTCAGCTTTTTTTTTTTTTTTTCACATTTGCAGTTTTGTTTTCTCACAGCAACAGACTAGGACAAGATTAGAGTCCCATGACCGAGCTGGCGCGATCCTCGCACCCTACCTGGATNAAGAAAAGGAAAGGCATAAAGGGAGCTTTAATTTTTGTCAGTACAGAGATACTTTATCACAGCAGATATTAAAAAACCTGTACTAGAAACCTGTATTTTCTTTTATGAGGTCATTATTAAAGACATCCTTGGGTCTGAGGGCCTTTCTCTCCTCCAACAAAAAAAACAAAAAAAAAAAAAAAAAAAAAAAAAAAAAAGAGGGTGGGGAAAAGGACACACACATGAATAAGACAATAGTATTGCAGCCTTGTCCAAGAATGACCATTCTTGCAAACAAGGAATTACTTTGTTACATCATTCTGCTTATTAATTACTTGTTTCCTGTGCTAAAAATTCCCATAAAGATGCCAGATGCTGTGGGAAAGTTTTGATGCTAGCTGGTGACTGGACAACTGAGACACCTTCACCAAACTTACTTTAGCATAAGCCACTTCATAACCATGATTTCATAGTAAGTGTGGGTTTGTTGCATTGAATTTTGCTCTTGATAAAAAGGTGAAGGCATTTTAATTGTGTTGTACTGCATATGGGTCATACTTTTAACAGGACTAAGCTGATGTAGAGATTGTTATAGAGAGAGAATGACAGTGTTTACACTAAGGAGGTTAAAAAGCCCAACTTCCAATTATAAAGTTGCTTTACTGCCTTGGGAGGTCACTACCTGTGTAAAGAAGTTACAGCAAAGGGTGTCATTGAAAGGGAATGAGTTGAGATGTTTTTTTATAGAAGTCACACAACAGGTCAGTAGCGGAGTGAGGAATAAATTTCAAGTCTCGTGAGTCCCAGCCCAACATCTTTGCAGAAAATTCTGCTGTTCTAGAAATCTCATTACTTGCTGAACAGAGTAGAAGAGTTAAAAGTTGGGTTATGCACACAGTGCCAGTTGGCAGTCATTGTGCTCTGTTTAAAAAAACAATAACACTGTATTAAATCTAATTAACCTTCACCTATCTCTGATTAAAAAAAAAGAAAAAAACTCTATGAAAGATGAAATGTCATCTATACTAGCATTTTATGATCTCTTCTGAAATAAGCACATCTGGAACTTCATCATGGGAGAGCAGTAAGCACTTGCTGGGAGAGGCAGCAATAGAAATGCATTAAATACACTGCAGGACTGAGTTTGGAGGGACAATTCTGCAGGCTGCTCTCAGATTTCCTAGTTCTCAAGATTTGGTGAGTGTTGTTCTTTTTATAAATTTGGGGATATTGACCTTTAAAAATGTATTTTGCAATTGCTCTGTTCTTTATATCTAAAAGTTCCCGTTCTCTTTTCAAATTATTATTTTATCTTTTCACAATTATTTTTTTCCCTTCACCACTGTAAATCTCTAGGAGTGTGGTGGTTTCAGGTTTTTAGCCAACACTCAGAAACCAAAAAAAGTAACTTGTGATTATATTACTCTGCCAACTCTGCAAAGAGCACTTTAAATTTACAGAAAGAACTGCAAATGTGTCATTCTTTCTTTATAAAAAAAGTTATGCACAGGCTCACTAAAATAACTTTAAAACATCACCTAGAATTAGTGTTCCTTTTTACAGTCTTGCAGCACCTAGTGGGTAGAAAACCTTTCATCATATGCACATACTTGGGGAAAAGAACTGGCACAGACTGGGTAGATTAAGAGGCTAATACAAAATGTGGAAAAGCTTGTCTAGCTTTCATCAGTGCCATCTTCTCACTTTGTCTCCATTCCCTCCCTGAAGGCCAATCTGTAAGTGTAGATAGACAACTGCAAAGTAATTTGCAGCTGGCTGACAGTCTGTGGAAAAACATCCTGAATATCTAAAGTTTGTATAGAAAAAATAGTTTAAAAATCACTTCTACTACACCACCAGGATCATAAGAGGCTTCACAAACAGACCAAGATAAAAAATATTCTCAAATCATAGCTCAGACTATTAAAAAATGATGACTTTCTTAATTGGGATTGAGACACATCATTTTGTGTCATAAGGCTAATTTAAGGAAGAGATTTCCCACGTTGTAGTGTATGTGAAGATCTTCACAGCATAGATAGTTTGGTGCATATATTAAACAGCTGGGATAAAAGAACATGGAGAATATTCATTCTAGTGCACATGGGTCCTAATCACCCACAAAGCATAGATGACAAATAGTAGTTAAAGCAGAGTTCAGTAGACAAAGAGGTCTGTGAGATTTTATTTCCTTTGTGCTGCCCTTCTGGGTATCATAATGAACTGTGTTGACATGTTGAGATGAAAACTTAGTTGCTGTTTTGATAACCATAGCCACTGGTGATAACAGACATGACCGGTCTATCAGTATGTTATTTCTCACTTTGTAATGCTGTCACATACCTGAAGTGCAGAAACGTTTAAAAGTTTCAAGAGAAAGGTGGCCTACTTAGATTTGAGATTTTAGTTTAAATTCAGATTCTCCCTACATGATAAAACAATGCACAGCTGTACGGACGTGAAAACTGTTAAAATTTATTACCAATAATACTATAGATGATTATATTTGGCAGCAGTGCAGAACATACCTGTGAAATAGGAATTACCATCTAAATTACTAAATCTCCCACAGAGATGATGGAACATATTTATTAAGTCACTGACAAGCTGATAACAAAGACTGATACAGCTGTAATTCCAAGTTTGTCAGTTTAGAATAACAATACTAAGAAAGAGTGCATGTGAACATAAGCCTTAGTTATTGTACTGGGTATATGTGGCAAGGATTTGGTAGCTGGGAGGAGTCTTGCTGCAGGAGAGGTCTCTCTAGAAGCTGCTCAGGGTTGCCACGTGCCAGGGAAAAGTGACTCTCCAAAGGGACGAACACAGACTACAGCTGAACCTATCAGCAAAGCTGATGGTGCTTTGAGGAAGTGCATCTACAGAAGGGCAGGAAACTCCAGAAAGAGAAGGGGGGATCATAAAGCATGAGAAGTAACAGGGGGAGCCCCAAGGCCAGAGAGGGAGCAGGAGGTGCTCCATGTCCTGGAGCAGAAATTCCCGCTGCAGCCTGTTGAGGATCCTTCGTTGGAGATGGTGGATATTTCCTGATATATCTGTGAACAATCCACACTGGAGCCATTTGTTTATTGCTACTCTTGAGGAGTACATCCTGAGGGGCCTTACTATGGACTTTTGAAAATAAAATTAGTTACTAAAGCATCCACAGCTTTATCCTTTGCAGTTCTCGTGCAGGGCAAAATAAATTCTCTATGGTGTGGCACAGCATTGCTCTTTTTTCCAAGATGAGTTTCATCAGAAAGTGACAATTTATTAAAAGTTCTAAAGAAAAGGTCAGTTTCTGATAAAGCTTCAGAAAGAAAGTTATTTCAGGTCCAGCATGAATACCTGATAATGAGAGACCTAGCAGGATGATTCTTATGACATTCATTAAGGGGTGAGAGAAGCAAGATCTTAGGTCTAATTTAGTGGCTATTCTTGTCTTTTCTCTCAGAAAACTTCAGCTAAGCAGAAATCCAGAAAGTAAGAGGAAAAAAATACTATTTCTGTATAGGTATCTTGCAGCAATTCTTCTAGCTCCAGTCATAGTTTTATATGAACATGACCCCTCTAAACAGGATCTCCCTCACTTTTTATCACTACTTCAGTTAGTCACTTTACAGCAGTTTTTCTTTCAATATTGCCTCTTCACCAGGGGAAGTGATCATTTTATGAATGAATAGGGAAGTGCTTTGTGATCACTGAATCCTGAAATAGCCACAGGTGTAAGTCTTTGGTAGTCTGCTTTTACGTGAACTGTAAAATGCTTTCCTTCTCCCTTCTTTGGTTCACTCTATTCAAGCAGATTTGCTCTGTACATGCTGAAGTTTTGAGTTCCCTGAGTGCTCTCAAGTTGTTCTTGTGGAATCAAAAGTAAAATCCATTTCCTTTTGTGTCTTGCTATAAAAATCCTATTTGTGACTGGGAGAGGGCACAACTATTTCCTTAAGATTGCAGTCAAAGTCGAGTGCCAGCACAGTGGCTCATTAGACCACTGCAGCAATGAACTATTGGCTTAGACAAGAGGCAAATAATAGAGCCAGCTATAGAATTTTCTCCTATTTCATCTTCCCTAGATATCTTTATCTTCAGAGAGAATCATATCATATCTTTGGTTTCTTTTTCTGTGCAAAGCAAGAATACTGGTGTAGAGCTGTTATGGCTGGTAATATGGGTGCGAGATAGGATTTTTTAAAAAATTATTATTATATCATTCTTCAATTTTGATATTCAGGAATCTCACTATCGACCACATTTTTTAATAGGTTCTTGGTAACGGTTGTGAAAATATTATATGGATGAGAACAGAGGATCTAGAACACTTAAGAAATAGCTAGCAATAATACAACAAACATTAAACCATTAGAACTGGAAGAGAGGTTCTCGCAGTCAATTGTATCACTTGCCCACTAGATGGACTTGAGAAGCTCCATTCTTCTTAAAGCAGAAGGGGCTTCGGTTCAACTACAAAGAGGCTTTAAGTATTTACTCACAAAATGTAGTATCTCCAGATTCCCAGGTCTAACTCTTTCCAGACAGTATCCAAACACTTGCAGGGAGTTTCATCAATGTCTTGTCAGCTGTTGAGGCTTCTGAATCTTCCCAGGCTCTAACAAGGTGTTGGGAGAAAGGCAGGTGATCTCTGACCTTATCCTGATTCCTCTTAGACAATCTGTGTCCCTTCCAGGGCTCTCAGTCTCAGCAGAAGAACTTGCAGGTATGCAGTCTTGGCCCAATGTCAGGCTGGCTAAGTAAGCCTATCACATGAAGGCACCTTATGCTTGATGCTGGTAAACTTGAGGCAAGGCCAGTTTCTAGGTAGACAAACCCAAAGTATCAGGGCTTGTTATTATGTAGCAGAGCTAGCTTATAGCTTAGCAGAGCATGGCAGGATGCAACAACACAGAGCAATGCTTGCAGATACAATGGCATAAGCACATTAAGACAGAAGCACCGTAAGGTAGAACACTTTGTGTTTACCTGCTCGTCTCTTTTTATCCATGTAACCCAAGACATGCCACAGATCAGCCAATCAGAATGGCAGTTTGCCAAATTTGACCATATTAAGTAAAGTCAAGGCGTACTTTTAGGGCAGAACACAAACAAATGTATAAACACATGCAGGTACTCTGTTTACAAGTTTGGAAAGGACATTGTGGCACTAGGCCTTTTGTCTTCCTTTCCCACAGTTGCTTCTCCCATCAGCAGGAGGACTGAGAGCAGAAAACATGTTTAGGCGAGCCAGGACATGTGTAGGCCTATTTTGGCCTTCCACAACAAGAACACAGTGGTGTTTGAGCGCACCTACTGCAATTTGCCAGCTTCTGATTTTTTGTCAAGTGTCCCATATATCTGATTTCTGCCTTTAGCAACAGTTTCAAGACTAAGAGACAGTCCCTGATTTTTATAAGTTGGCACCGCTTTGTAACTAACTCAGCAATTAGGATGCATATGTTCAAATAAACATAATACCCATTCCACAGGTCATTGTTACACTGTGCATAGCTTTCCAGCGACAGAGCCGTGCTCTTATTTCTGCCCAGCAGTTAACAGTTCTCTGTCTTTTGTCAGAGACAAGGGAAAAAAATGTCCTCATAAAAAAAAAAAAAAAAAATCAGGAAGTTAACTTGCTGAAGAAGCCACAAATCAACTTTGCAGTATAAATGCCATATAGTATCTGTATCAGAAGGCAAAAGTGTTGGCAGAGAATATGTTAAGAGATGTTTTAAGATATTCCTAGTTTAACAATAACGAAGAAATGCAGATGCCCACGACTATCCAAGGCAGAGAGCTGTAATAGCATGCTTTCACAGATATGTCAATAAGGCCATAAAAATGTAGGGAGAAATAAATGCCATGATAAAAGCAGATCCATGGCTAGTGTTTTTGGCTGTTTCCATACTTAATTAGAATACAAAGCAAGAGAAGTAAATAAAGCTATGCTGACAAAGTTGTAGAAGTTTGTGAACACTCAGGTAGGTGCAAATATAAACTGGTAACAGTTTGCATCAGTGCAAAATCTTAAGTAGTGAGTGGCAACACTCCTTCATACGTGAACACTAGCAAAAAGTTGTTAGGTATTTATTTTCAAGGATTTAAAGGTGCTCATAGGCAATTTAACTAATGGGTGGATGGAATTTATTGATTTACTTATTTTTAGGATGAGCTTAGAAGCTTTTTTCAGTCCTTTACTGCTGCGTTTTCATTTTTTCTCTCCATCTCTCTTGTATATTGTGCATCTCCCAAATTCAAATACGACATTTAAGTGCACACTTCTGAATAGTTGTAAAGGATTTTAAAAGCCTCAGTTCATATCTATTGAATGCTCACATGTTGAAGGTATAAACTGCATCAGGTCAGATTTTGTAACCTTTGTCCTTCTCAAAAAAAAAAAAAAATCAAAACCCAAAACAAAACAACAAAAAAGGCTTTTAGAATCAAGTGGACTCTGGTTGCAGTGAGTTTTGGCAAGTGTTCCTGACTGCCACAGCACATTCGTAGCTAAACTGACAGTGCAGATTCTCTAAACATCCAAGCATAGCCAGGTTTATCACATCCTACTTCTTGATGTTTGTAAATTAGTCTTGCTCCTCTCTCATAAAAATCCTTGTAGCAGAACCAAGTATTCAGCAATTCTGTGACAGGAGACACTATTATTTTGGAAGCACAACTATTTTTCTTCAAATTACCTTGTTGACAAGAGGAAAACCTTGCTGGAGTCACTCAAAATGTTTCCTGCTACATGACAGAAAACTCCCTCTCTATCACTTGCAATTTTCACATGCTGTGCTTTTGTGGAGGGAAGAACTTTGTAAGCTGACATCTCTGTGTCATCTCATGTCTTAGTATCTTGAAAATGTTAAACTGCAGGTGCATTTCTGAAAGCAATTCTAAATCTGATGAAAGGCTGAAAAATTATCTGTTGTCCCTATTTTGACCAATCTTCAGATTGACAGGCTTCTCAGTTAAAGGTTTAAAATGCCTCAAACTGTTGGTGTTGTTTCCATTACAACAAGATAAAAATAATGATCGCTATAGGTGTTGTAGAAGATTTAAGCTCTATCCCTCGGAATGAGATTAAACTAAAATCAATTTGACATTGTTGCTTTACTTCTAAGTGCTCTGCTAGTGGTTGCATATTATGAAGGAATACAATTTAAGACCAGAAGAGAGTATTCAATCAGTTTGTCTGCTTTCAGGAAAGGAAACAGGGATCAGAAGAAGTGCTATCTTATAATTTTTGAACTCCAAACTGTTTTAAAGTATGTTGAAGCTTTTTACAAGTGTGTGTCCAGCAGCAATGGCTGAAAAACAACTGAAATCCAGGCAGTGTTCTTGTCCTCCCCCTGCCAGCTGACTTCTCAAAACCCACAGTCTTTCCCCAAATGTATAGTTGGCAGTCCTACCAGAATGTAACAAAAAGTGGTGTCTATGATTCCATAAATAGCAAAAAAAAACGTTAAACAGGGCCCTATAACACCCTCTCCTCCTTCTACCAAATCCCTCACATTTCTGCTGTGCAGCAGCAAACCCACAGCCCAGCTGCAGCAATCAGAATTCTTCCCAAGCTGTTTGGAGAGGAGAGGGGGATGGAGTGACATTTTCTTGCTTTGAAGCACAAGACTTCAAATTGAAATTTATATATTCTACAGTTTTTATCCTTTTTACATTATTTTAAGTGCAGTGTTGTTCCCCACAATTGAAAAGCCAAGCTATTCTAAGCAACACACTTTCCAAGGAATGTACTGCAGCAATGCTCTGGAGTATTGATTCTGATTAAACAGTGGTGAGCCTTGCTGTCAGTAGCCTATTTGCTAGCCCCTCTTCAGAGGCAAGCAGGGATTTTACATCTGTGCTTTTCTCTAAAAGCAGTCAGTGACATATGAAAAGATTTGATTTGTAAATGTCTAAGGCAATAGACTTCATCTTTATAGCACACAGCAAGAGGAAGCAAGAAGCAGTGAATTGCACAGCTGCCTACAGAAGAACCACATTCTTTTCCATGATCACCATTTATCAGACAGATGAAACAGGAATATTTCTGTGGGAATCATCTCAATAGCAGTACAGAATATATACACTAACTCCTTGAGCATGTGCAGTTTTAATGAGTTTCCTCCTGCCAATAAAAGCTGAATTCTTTTTTTCAGACTCCCTTGCTACAGCTTTATTTCCACTTGTTAAGAACCTGCCATTCACACAGTATGCTCTAACTTTGTATAATGGGCTGAATCCACCACATACCAATAATCACCTCTTACATTTTTTTCAGTAAGAACCAATAATCAGCCTTGATTCTTAATATGAGGCAATAATAATCTGTAATCACCCTTTGTTGTTAAGAGTGTGGACATCCGAAAATTAGTATGTGTAAAACTTTCATGTCAGGGAATATGTGATGTGAGGTATGAGGTAAAGAACAACTATAGCCATAAAACCCACAAGTTCATGTCAATTTTCAGATGTTAGCAGTTATAAACAACAAAACCTGAGATCAAGAGCTATCGGAAATTTATTTATACTTAATAAATTTGTATAATTGGACACTGGTAGCATGCTCCTAGTAGAATATGTCCATTATCATCTGTGAAGTGTTAAATGGGAGATAATTTAAAGGCACTAAGATGTTCTTTATTTAACTCTGTGCAGAAAAGTCCATATGACAGACATAATGGCACAACTCACAGTTCTAAGTTCAAGCATTGGCATAGGTGGGAACTCTGGTTTTAGAAACGGCAAAGGATTTCAGCCTGAATTTCAGTCCCTCAGTAGCTTTTATCCTACACTGAAGTCAGTTGTAGGAAACAATGAAAGAAATAAAATGATAGAGAGCAATGTGTTAATAATTAATAAAAATATATTTCAATGACTAGCATTGAAAAAATGTATAAAACTTTCAAGTGAGCTAGACAAGAGAACATTTTCCTTTTAATAAACCCCTCTTGGATATCGATTGCTATTTCTTCTCTTTAGAAGAGTCTTGCCAGCCATCTTAAAGAAACTGTCCTTTGAGCATAAAACCAGTAGGGACCAATTAAAACACAGAAGGAGTCTTCAGTAGCTTGCATTGGACAGAACCAAAATATCTTTAGTGCAGCTTAGGAAGTTGCAGCTTTCTGAAAGTTGCATACTCTGTTTGATCTTTTTACAGATAAATGTGCACAAGACTCAGAAGAACTGGCATTTATTTGAAAATTTGCTTTTTATATCCAGTAATGCAATATGCAAACATATAAAATATTTCCCTATCCTGTGTTTAAGCTATCTGGAACAACTCTCTGTGTATTTCCTTAGATTTTAAGTCAGTTTTAATTATATGTTTCCCTTCTCATGAAATCAAGGGAGACCTCTCAAAACTTCAATCAAATATTTGAAGATAGATTTCACAGAAATACAAAATTAAACTTGCATAAGTTACTGTTTCTTTGAAAGGAGCTTTAAGCACCTAAGTTAATTAGAATGTTTAAAATATTAATCTTAGATTATGGTATTGCACAGAGTCCAAAGTTGTTTGGTAGAATCTAACTTGGTAAGGTGGTAAGAATCAGAAATATTTATTGTTTAAAGCATCTTCCATATTGTGTTTGAACAAAAATGGAAAAGCTGTGGGTTTTTTTAAACATATCTTAAGGGTTTTCAATGAAGCAATTAGATCTGCAGTTAGTTGTCAAGGCTCCGGTGCCCATTCCTGTGCTTTTGAAGGTTCAGTCAGTATAAACACTAGGCAGTTAATATCATCTCCACTCTATTATACATATCTGTGGTTACTTTAAAATTTGAACAGGTTTAAGGGACTTCCAGTTGAACTCTCACTGAAAAAAACACAGCTAGAGCTTGGATTCTAATAATCTAACTCTCTTTGTAGCAGCAGCAGCAGCAAACCAGTAAGACAGGTCACCATCTCTCTGGCACAGGCAGTCTGACACTTCTAGCAGCTAATTTGTCTACTGTTGTCCAGCTTTAATCCAGACTCCAGAAGATAATGTAGGTAAATTATTTTTTCCTATTTCTGAAACTTGGTTCTTTCTGGTGTGTTCTTTCCTGATCTTTATTCTGCCCTTCCTAATCTTTATTCTGTCAACTGCAGTCTGAAAATCTCCTGGGTGCCCTGCTTCCCCTTTCTGAAAACTTCAGACTGTTCAGCCCTTTTGACTCATCCTCATGTCTGCAGTCCTCTTGAATTTTCAACCTTTAGCTTCCACTTCTAAAATTTCTGCAGCTACTTGTCTCCATTTCACTATACTTCTCAAGAGCTCAGACAACTGCCAGTGGACCAAAAAACCCAAAATAAAGCACCTTTTTTTTTCCACTGAAAAGTCTTGAGCTATGTGGACACATCACAGAAGGTCCTCTTACAGCTTCTGTTGTGTCAGCAACTGACATGAAAACTAAGCAATCTGAGCAAGCTTTATATCTCCATCAGGCACTGCTTCATGTCCTTTTCTGTTGTTCAGCTCTAAAACTAATGTTCCCAGACCAAGGCCACACTAGCTGTTGCTTATGTCCCTTACACTGAGATCCTGCTCTATTACCACACTTGATTCAATCCATTATTTTTTCCCACCATGTCAGCAGGAGGTTACCAAGAACACAAGCTGTCACTCCTTAACCAAGAGCCCTTTCTCCTCCTTCCAGCTCTAAGGCTCACAAAGCAGCTGTTGCCCTCCAGGATGGCATATTTCCAGTCCTTTTCCTTTCCAAAGCTGCAGCAGTTGGTGCATGCTCAGTTAGTCTGAAGAGATAGTTCATTAAGAGTCTGGACATGTAGATGCTGTGTGAGAACAGACAATATCCAGACTGCTCAAGTGAAAAACGTTGTGAAAGGCTTGCCTACAATAACAATGTACCTTTCCAAGTATTAACTGGAATTCTTAGTCTTGTGGATAGGTTTTCCATAGGGTCAGCAATGGCAGAGCAGTGCTAAAGGCCATCAAACTAAATTTCTGCACTGCAGTCTAAGTTTTCCAAAAAGACAAGTCTCAAGAGCAGGAAGGGAAAATAAAATTAAAACTACAAAACAAACAAACAAACAAAACCAGCACTAGACAATTTCCTTAGGTTAATTCTCAGAGACATCTGCAACTATTTCACCTGAA
>VWZI01005210.1:2267291-2279698 GCA_013396835.1 Psilopogon haemacephalus
AAAAAAAAAAAAAAAAAAAGACAAAACATTGCATAGACACAGATGTATATATTCCCTTTATCTATGTAAAAATCTACATAAGCTATTCAGCATGGATAAATTCACAGAGCTACTTGCTCATGAGAAGTACACAGTACTGGGGGGGAAAAAAAAACACAAAAAAAAAAAAAAAAAAAAAAAAAAAAAANAGAAAAAAACCCCAAACCAGCAAACCTTAATGATAGACACGTTGACATCTCAGCCTAAAATGATATCAAGGCAGCCACCGAAAACTCTTTTCCTAATGTGGCTATGTAAAACAGTCTGGGTCTTCATATTTTGTAAAACGGGAACCTATTCTTATTCCCAAATGAGTTTTTTGGGAGAACAAACCAATCCAACCCCCTACACAATCTCTTATGCATTTCCATGACAAGCAGCCTTTATTTGCATTATCTTTTCACAGTAAGCTTTCTGCCGCAGAATGGTAAGGACCCCTAGGGAAATGCATCAGTTATTCTGTCCTTAGAGAGAACATTTATGCCACATCATTGCTACCTTAAAAGAGGTTGCTTATTGTCCTCAGGAGAACATTTCAGTTGCATTACCCTGGCAGCCGCTGCTTCCAAATGTATTTTCATCCTCAGAAAGAGCTGATGACGATGCTTTGTTGATAAGAAAATCAGAAGGGTTTTCACAAACATTTAAATTCAGCCATACTAGAAATTACTTGTCAGCCTGTGAAAGTATCTTTGAGAAGCAAAAACATCGTAGGCTTCTCTCTGGGGTCACAGAGGTTTGTGTTAGTGAAAGGAGAAGAAACTGAAAACTTGTTCACAGAAGTACAAAGGAAAAAACCTGAGAAACTATTGGGGTAAAACCAGGCATGCTGGAGCACTTTGTCTATTCCATTTGCACTTAAGTAATCTTAAGAACATCTTGTACTTTATCTTGTGCTAGTTACTTCTGAGAGTAAGGTAGCTCAATGAAGAAATAAACTAAGGTTACTGGAGACAACCTGGGTGTTTATACCTGAGAGGCATTAGGGTGAGGAAGAATGGCAATTGAATCTATCCTCCATCCAAGCTGAACTGTGACTGAAACTCAGAATTTCACTACAGCTTTTTAAGATCACACTTGCTTTTAATCAACTTTATTAAGAAAATGGGGATTAACTACTTCAGAAAAGACCAACCCCCAAGACACTCTAGTTTTAAAAGCTGCTTGAGAAGTATTTAGGGGGAGATGAATTTCTCCTGCAAAGCATCAGACGAATCATTGGAATAAAAATCCTTTCTCTACTTTCATTACTAAGGCAGAAAAGAAAAGAAGCAAATGGGAATTGCTCTGTAACCATAGCAACATTCACCACTATTTTTTTTTCCAAAGAATTTGAGGCACTACAATTTGGATTCCTTATTCTGAGGGTAAAGTTTGTATCAAGAGCAGAATAACTTTATTTTGTTGCAGGCCCTTGTGAGAACCTTTAAAAATATTTTTCTGTTCTAAATAGGAGTAGCTAAAACAAGAGGCCACACACAAACAAGAAATGCAAATGCTTATACTTTTTTTGTTTTTCTTATATAAGGTGCAAGACATGTTACTCTCAGGAGAAATTATCTGTGTAAACCATACTAATTCAGGATGGCCAATTATAAGAAATTTGCAATAATTACAGGAAGTGTGGGAAAATAATGGTAGTTTTCACATAGTGTCATCTTAATTTTTAAAAAGTTCTTTTTCTTAGCCATTAATATATGTTTATTGGATACTGCTGCTTGAGTAGCATATGGAAAGCTTTCTTTTTGCTGCCCATCACCTCACTGGGCACATATAATCTCAACTTATATTTGTTATAAAAATGTATAGTAGCTTACAAGACCAGACAGTTGTTTTACCAGTAATCCCTGAACTCTTCCAGCTTACAATTCATACTCATTGATTATGAAGAGCCATACTCAGAAATGAAGACATGGTCATAAAATAACACACAAAGTACTTAATACTGAAGGTTGAGTAGACTCAGTTTCTAAACGTTGTGATCTGTAAAGCAATCTGAACTTACACTTTCTATATTCCAATACAATCAAACAGCTTAAATAAGTTAAGATCACTGTTCAAGGATTCTAGGAAATGAACTGGAACTCTTTACAATATTTTGGCAGGTAAGGACAGCAAGAGAAGGGGACAGAATGAGACTTAACCATTTAAACAGGCTCTAGTTATCAGGAAAAAAGAGTAGTAAAAAGAAAAAAATCAGTAGTCAGCAAGTGGAAGATGTGTTTAAAGGCTTACCCACAAATATAGAAGTCCTTGCTCAGGTTACTTTATCTACATATTTCATTTCTATTTGCAGAGTGAAATACTACAATAATGACATTTATATTACAGTCAGTAAGGCACTCAAGTACCACCAAAATGCATTCATAAAGTCATGACAAATACTGTCTAGAGATCCTTACATCCTGCAGAAGCATCTTCATAAAATCTTGCATCCACTTCGCTTTTTCTTTATTTTCTTTAGCAGTTCTTGTTAGAGCTCTCAATTAAGAATGTCCTTCCAGGCTTAAGGTGGTCAAATTTATCTGATTTATGAGCTAATATAAAGGTAAAGCATTAAGATTTTATGTAAATGGTATGTAGCTCCCATGAGGTAGCTATACTTCAGGCAAAACTGAACTATCAGGGATTTCTTTTTAGAACGCACGAGAAGTTATATATCCTTTAAGGACTAATTAATGCTATAGGTAGCAAGATGTATTAGAATTTACACGAAGGTCACATCGGCAAGGAGAGAACAAGAATTCCTGAGATGTAACGTATTTTAATGCACCATGCCAACTGAGGAAAGTGTAATTTCAGATTATTATGAGAATATAATCAGACAAGAATACCTGATAAAACTCTGCTTACAGTAGCTGATATGACCCATTTGCCCTGCCAACTGAATATGTGTCTTCAAACAAGCACAATGGCAAATGCTGCAGTCACTGGTGGAAGCAGAGAGCATGTAGAGTGTGTGTCACTTTGGGATCCTTAGCTGGGCAAAGTGCACATTTTAAGGACTGGCCAAATGAGCCCATCAACTATGTTAAGTCTTCAATTACATGAGCAAAAGGAGGTTACTATCCCTTTTGATCTGCTTTAGTGTTTCGATTCAAAGCTCACTAATTACTTCAGGCAAAATGTGACTATTTAAACTGTTCTGTCCAATTCTGTCCAAGTCACATGAGATAGTATTTGCATGAACTGCTTCATCAGCAGTTTGCTGGCGCATGACAGTGTGATCTCCAAGAAGAGGGCAGCAACAAGCAGCTGCAGCTGATAACCTTTTTCATTTGCACAATTACTTCTAGATGAGATCCATCCACTGCTTAGCTCCCTATGTATACTGAAACAGAACAAACATGAAGCTTTTGAGGAACCTCTCTGGAAGATCAAGCTCCCTGGCCTTCTGTCAAATCATCTGCCATGTCATCACAAGTAAACCCTATGTGACATTACATCCTGCTCCTCATGAGCACAAGCCCTACAAGGAGAGGCTGAGGGAGCTGGGGTTGTTTAGACTGGAGAAGAGGAGGCTCAGGGGTGACCTCATTGCTGTCTACAACTACATAAAAGGAGGTTGTAGCCAGATGGGGTTGGTCTCTTCTCCTAGGCAACCAGCAACAGAACAATGGGACGCAGTCTCAAGTTATGCTGGGGGAGGTATAGGCTGGATATTAGGAGGAAGTTCTTCTCAGAGAAAGTGATTGGCATTGGAATGGGCTACCTAGGGAGGTGGTGGCTTCACTGTCCCTGGAGGTGTTCAAGAAAGGACTGGATGGGGCACTTAGTGCCGTGCTCTAGTTGATTGGCTAGGGCTGGGTGATAGGTTGGACTGGATGAGCTTGGAGGTCTCTTCCCACTTGGCTGATTCTATGATAAGGAACAGCAAGGTTACAGCAACTACTTGAACTAGAAAATGACACTGTCCATTTTTTTCTGCATGTATGTTAACAACAAGATTTGATTTCAGCAAAGAGGCAGGAACTCTAGAAATGCTGCTGATGGCCAAATGGTCCTCCCTCATTTGCCAGTCATTTACTGTGACTTTTGCTATCACAGATTTCATAGAATCATAGAATGGTTTAGGTTGGAAGAGACCTCAAAGATCATCCTGTTCCAACCCCCCTGTGCCATAGACAGGGACACCTCCCACTAGAACAGGTCACTCAAGGCCCCCTCCAGCCTGGCCTTGAACACCTCCAGGGAGGGAGCAGCCACAACCCCCATGGGCAACCTGTGCTAGTGTCTTGCAACCCTCACTGTGAAGAACTTCCTCCTAACATCCCATGTCAATCTCCCCTCTGTCAGTTTAAACCCATTCCCCCTCATCCTGTCGTTACAAGACCTTGTGAAGAGTCCCTCCCCAGCCTTCCTTTAGGCCCCCTTCAGATACTGGAAGGTTGCTATAAGATCTCCTGGAAGCCTTCTCTTCTCCAGACTGAAAAGCCCCAATTGTTTCAGCCTGTCCTCATAGCAGAGGTGCTGCAGCCTTCTGATCATCTTCATGACCCTCCTCTGGACTCTCTCCAACAGTTCCACATCCTTTCTAAAACCCCTACCTCTTCCAGTACTTTTCCCAGTAGCACCAGTAGTGCTGCTTTGACAGGACAGACCAAAAATAGTTCCTACAACAGAATGGATTTATGGCCACTGACTCAGCTCTGCTCACTAGCTGGGAGCTGAAAATTTTGTGCAGTCTCTTTTGCATCTGCTGGATGTTAACATCTGTTCTCTCACAAGAAATTCTACTTGCATGATGTCTCTGAGGTGATAAGCAGTCTCTCTTTCAATTATGTAACAAGAGCAACTCCCATCATATACTCGTCACGTATCAGCTCCTTCACATCAGATCTTTCTTTTCTGTGGTTTGTGATTCTTACCCCCTTTCTCTTTAGTTTCTAAGAGTGATTTTCTCACTTTTCCTACTCCATTGATTTTCCATAATGGTAAGGTTTTTTTTCTTTTTGCAGCTCATGAGACATCTTCTTGTGAGTAATGTTAGGAAGGGGAATTCCAAGGATTTAATCAAGAAAAGATAAACTGGCAATATCATTAGCACTGAACACTTCCAGTTTATGAAGAGATCGCAGCTTCACATGGTATATACAGGGTACATTTTATTTATATTGCAGACATAAGCAGTGAGTAACATGAACATAACTCAGTACAGTAACTTATTTTCTTGTTCTTCTGACATTTAAATCACTAATTTTGTGCTCTCTAGGAGACCAGGTGCACATATCTCTGACTTTTTTTTTTCTTCCATTGTGAATTAAGGGGCAGGCTGGCATGGGTGATGCTGTCCTGAGTGTCTATTACAGGCCACCTAATCAGGACAAAGCTGAAGAGGCCTTCTACAGGCAGCTTTGCTGTAGCAGGCCCTGGTTCTTGTGGGGGATTTGACTACACAGATATTTACTGGAAGGCCTCCTCAGGTAGACACCCACAGTCCAGGAGGTTCCTCCAGTGCATTGACGATAACTTCTTAAAGCAGATGGTAGTTAAGCCAATGAGGAGGGGAGCAGTGCTAGATCTTATATTCACTAACAAGGAGGGTCTGGTTGAAGCAGTAAAGGTTGGGGGCAGCCTTGGCTGCAGCAACCATGAGAGGGTGGAGTTCAGGATCTTGTGCAGCAGGAAGAGAAAACCAAGCAGGATCACAACCCTGAATTTCAGCAGAGCAAACTTTGGCCTCTTCAAGCAATTGCTAGGGGAAATTCCATGGGACAAGGAAAAAGAAGGTAAAGGGGCCCAAGACCAACTCTTCCAAGCTCAGGATCAGGGAATTGAGAAGGGAGACAGGAGACCTGCATGGTTCAATAGGGGACTGCTGGGCCAACTCAAGTGGAAGAGAAGAGTCTAGAGATTGTGGAAGGAAGGGTTTGCCACGTGGGACGAGTACAAGACTTTTGTGAGAGGATGTAGGGAGGCAGCTGAAAAAGCTAAGTCCTCCTTGGAATTGAACCTTGCAAGGGAAGTTGAGGACAACAGAAAGGGGTTCTACAAGAGCATTGCAGAAAGAACTCATGCTAGAGGCAATGCAGGCCTACCGCTGACTGAGGTGGGTGCCCTGGCGTCAGGGGATACAGAGAAGGTGGAGTTGCTGAATGCTTTCTTTCTCTCTCTCTGCATTGCTGTAGACTGCCTTCATGAGGCGCCTGAGGAAGTCAGGATAAAAGAAAAGTTTCCCTACTTTGATGAGGACTGTGTTAGGAAGCAATTGAACAGCTGCAAGCTGGGCATCTGTAGATCCTTGGGCCCTGACGGGATGCACCTGTGGCTGCTCAGGGAGCTGGAAGAAGTCATCGCTAGGCCACACTTCGCCATCTTCAGTAAGTCATGGGGAAGAGGAGAGGTGCTTGAGGACTGGAGGAAAGCAAATGTCACTCCAGTCTTCAAAAAGGGCAAAAAGGAGGACCCTGGCATTGTGGGCTTAAGACTGGACATCTTAACTGCAGAGAAAAGTCCTCCAGAAGCGTCAGAGAGTACAAGGGGTGGACACTGGAAAATGTACTCTTTATTACTTCATTCCTATCAGCCTGCAGCCCTATACAAACAGATGTTGCTGTCTGTTCTTCCCTTTTCTCCCTCTCCCTGCTTCCAGCACACGTTGGCTGTTATCTCCTGTTTGTTGTTCTGGGGGAGGCTTTTGGCCTTGTGTGGCCTGGCTCATTTTTCCTGTGCAGTTTGGGCCTGGTACAGGGGGAGGCGTGGTGAGGGCATTGAGGCCTGCTGTTAGACCTGGCTGGGGGGGAAGACTTTGGAAGGTTTTGGCCTGATGAGATTGTGGTAAGCCCAGGTCAGAGAACTGGGCCAAGGTTTGTATTTCTATATTTATTCATGCATTGTATTTCCATTCAAACTTGCAATCCAGTGTGGAGCTTTGCTTTTGGTTTTTTGTTTTTTTTTTTTTACTCCTTTGGAATGGGAAAAATAGCTTCTGTTCTCTGAAAACCAAGACACCAGGTAACTACAGACCATATAGCCTCACCTCCATCCCTGGGAAGGTGATGGAGCAACTGGTCCTTGGTGCGTGTCTCAAGGCATGACTAGGATCAGTCAGCATGGCTTTAGCAGGGGAAGGGCATGTTTGACCAACCTAATAGCCCTTTATGAGGGCATAACTATGGATAGATGATGGTAGAGCTGTGGATGTGGTTCATCTTGATTTCAGTAAAGCTGAGGCTCTTTAGCTTGGAGAGTAGGAGACTGGGAGGTGACCTCACTAATGTTTATAAATATGGAAAGGGGGAGTGCCAGGAAGATGGAGCCAGGCTCTGCTCAGTGATGCCCAAAAGGGCATCAGGACAAGGGGCAATGGGTGGAAGCTGAGGCATAGTAAATTCCATGGAAATACGAGGAAATTTTTTTCACTCTGAGGGTGACAGAACACTGGAATAGGCTGCCCAGGGGAGTTATGGAGTGTCCCTCTCTGGATATATTCAAAACCCACCTGGACGTGTTCCTCTGTGAACTACTCTAGGTGATCCTGCTCTAGCAGGGTTGTTGGACTGGGTGATCTTTTAAGGTCTCTTCCAACCCCTAACATTCTGTGACTTTATGAAATAAACCAAGGCTAAGAATAAAGGCCATTGTTCTACCATGGTGACACATTTCAGCAACATCTGAATAACTCAGGGATTTCTGAAACTTCAAAATCTTAATTTGGCTGAAAACAAAATTTAGTGCAAGATTGACCTATTTATAAGGTGCTGGGAGTAATTTTTAAGACCTGTAAAACAATTATAAGTAAAGCAATTACAGGTTATGTGTCAGATTACATAAGCAGTCCAAAACACCAAGCACTCAGGTAGGGCTTTGGCAAAAAAGCATCTTTCAAACACAGTCTGTAGGCATGTAACTAAACTTATCTGAACCAAATGATGTATAATTGCTACTGAGAATTGAACAATCTAAGTGCCAAAATCTGCTCAGATATAAGTTCCACAGCACATGACATATTTTCAGAATCATTCCCTCATTTCTTCTTCAGCAGGAACAATTTTATTCAAACCACCCTCATAAATCTTTTTAAGTGATGTCTGCATAGCCTGTATTTTGTAATATGCACAACACTCACTGCATTCAAAAAGACAATAATTTTTTTGGTGGTTTTTTTTTAACTTTGTCTCTTGCCTTAATTTAAAAGAAGAGGTATTAGATAAGGAAAAATGTCACTGTTATTTATGAAGGAGCTGCCATAAGTGTAAAATTAATCATTCTCAAAATAGCATAGAGGGACACCAAAGGCATCACCCTAAGCCCCCCAAACCCACCATGGATAATGTTCAGAATATAAATTTATCAGTATCAGAAAAACAAACAAACAAGCAAGCAAAACACAAACCAAAGCAAAAACCAAAACAAAACAAAAAAAAAAACCCAACAACTGGAATATGGCCTGTTTGCTATGTTCTGTTACATGGCATATGTCAGGCAGCAGAAAAATTTTTTAAAAAGCATAGAGGACAAGCAAAGAGTGCCTCCCATCCCTGTAACAGCTCCTTAGCTTATAACAGCAGTTCTTGTTCACAATTTTAGATGTGAGAGTCGATATCTATTTCAATGAAATCACAACTGATTTAACAAACATGAATCAGATGCAGAAGACTATGCTAAAATATGAAATTGTTGATTAAAATTATTCACTGCGTGTAGCAAAGCCACCTGCTGTCTGTAAACAACTTGTTAGGAGAATGCTACAGACCAGCAAAATCTTGTTTGCACACAAGATATAATGCACTGCCACAACAGAACCTTATGGACTATGAGGTGAACATGGTCATTTTTCTACCTTGGATCTCTTTTTTTTTTTTTTTTTTTTGCAAGATCCAAACATGAATGACTTCATAACAGGTAGACACAAGAAGTTGTTAGGTCTACTGTGCTACTCATCTGGATGTCAAACTGTAGTAAACCCAAAGTAAAGTTGTTAAGATCTCTGTCAATAACTGGCATGAAATGAATTATACCTCAGTGCAAACTGTAATGACTACAAATTACAGCATTAATTGTGTTATACAGCAAAGAGATTTGATTTATTGCTTACAAGGCATAATTAATAAGCCGAAATAAGATTATCTCTGTATTCTATCTTTAGAGTCTGTTTTTCTGGAGAAAAATGTTGGATTTTTTTTTTTACCCAGGATGTCATTGCTCTGCTGGAAATGCTTTGTTCTTTTTTTGGGTGGAAGTCATGAGCATCATCTTAAATTACTGAGATAAGTCAAGTCTGGTAAGGCCTGTAAAAAAAGTCAGAAGGCTTCACTCCCAGGAGATGAAATAGAGATAAACAGAGATAAATAGAAGGCAATCTTGTATGGCAGAGAGCTCTTTATGAGTTTCTGTTGATGAGCAAGGGCAGGGAACTGACTAAAGCAGATTACATTTGCATTTCTGTTAGGTAACAGTTCATTTCAATTTCATTGATTGTTGGTAAGTTAGGATAACAAAATAGCCTTTGCTATTTCCTGGGGGAAAAGGAATTAGAAGAATAGACTAGGCTAGAGTGACACCTCATGGTCACAGGTTCCCATCCCAAACAAGAAGTAATTGAGTTTGTCAGAAAAGCCACTCTGAACATTCCCTCTCACATATGGACTGCAAAGACTGAGATAACAGAGGAGCACATGGTGGACTGAATGAAGGGAAGCATCTTTATGTCAGCCAAAACTTTGTGGCCCACAGCTGACAAGAATGGCATTCCATCTTAAGGGCATAAGCAAGGGCCTCCCTATCTAATAGCAAATCATCTGTGCTAAGCCACAGAGTTGGCAGAACAGCATAGACATTTTTTGCAGAAGACAGGCATGTCAGATTTGAAAGTAGTATTGCACAAGAAAGTGTAGAAGAGGAAAAGGAGAAAAGAGAAAAAAAATATTTTAACTCTGGACTGTAGACAACTTCCTAAAGCCTCTTGATGAGAGAACGAGTGGAAATGGTCATTAATAGCACACCCCTATAGGCTTCCTGTTATTGCCAACAGTTTTCTTAAGGTCTGCTTTATTCCATAAAGAGATGCTTGTTTTTTAAATACATGGCCTTCGTTTTGTAAGGCCACACAACTCTCCTCATTACCGAAGCTTTTTCAATGACTTCTAGCTAGACTTTTCTGCTCTTAAGGGTAATGCTAAATAACACAGCTGCCATGGAATGTAATTATTCTCATCCTGCAGTAAAAAGAAGGAAAATTGTGAAATCTTGTATTTGTCTGGAAAGATAAGGGTCACAAAAACAAAAAGTTTAAGAGTTCTTTAGTTGCTATTTTGCTCAATAGGGGAAAAAAAAAAAAAAAGGCTGTTCATTTATTATTAGAACAATCTCCTTAATCAAAATGCTGATTCAGCTTGGTCTTTAGTAGTTGATTGTAATGAAGATTATGAAAATCAGGAAAGAAGCCAGAACAGCAATCAACTCAGTTTTGGAGTAAGCTAAGGAACACCTGAGAGCTTTACAACTTTGCCTTTTTTCTTGATCTGGAAACACAGTTTTCACCATCTTCAAATAAGAATGTCAGTCACTAGAAGAAACTGTGTTAGTTTCCCTTTATTCTTCTTTAATGTGTGGTTTGATAACATTAGCAATACTATTTTAAAATGTTCATATGAAATTCCAGTGAAAGGCTTGACTTCCTGAATGCTTCTATTTTTCCATAACAATCTCTGCAGTTGCACTCGAACAGAGAGAATAATTTGAATGTCAAATACTTGACAGTTAGTTTGAGCAGAAGTTTGTAACTGTGGAGCCAGGAAACGTTTTTAGTAATTGAAAGTACTTCATATTCATGCAAACTGCATATAAGAAACATACATTTTAGAATACTTTTCATCCCAAGAATAAGATAAATAAATGCTTAATATTATAAGGACTCTTTCTTTCACCCTCACATAATTATCTTTAAAATGTTTTATAGCTGTAGGTCATATTTTTATGCAAACTAAAGGGTTTAGTGTGGGTTGCTTAAAAAATAGACACTTCCTATGGTGCCATCAATTGTGATTTAATTGATCTCTCTGACAGAAGTTTCTTTACACGTACATTTTAGAAAAAAATAAATCTTTGTCTATTGAATTTTGATTACAGCTGTACAGTAGCAGGAGACATGCATATTCACATTGCTGTTATTTTCTCATTTCAATAATTAAAAAAATATACATAAAGAGCAGCTATTATTTAGCATATTATTGTAGCTCTTCCCAGTTACACCCCAAGACACAGCTTTTTCCTTTCCATTCAGTAATCCAAAAGCATAACATGCACAAAAAAGTGAGACTGGAATCCAGGCTTTTAAGTCATGGAAATGAATTTATTATAAAAGTTGGCATTATAAGTCAGGACATGAGCATTAGACTCATTTTGCTTACCATGCATCCAAAGCCCACTTATCTTAGAAAGCATTTTATCAGTTACACAAAAAGCACACCCTTCAGTTCTTATTCTTGAAAATTGTGACCAGCTTCCAGGTACCAAACACAAAAGGTTAAAAACTGGAGCTATATTAATTATGAACACAATAAACATCTTGGTGATGTTGAAGACTAAGTCCCATTATCTTCCAGTAAATCAAGCACTGAGATTTAAAAAAAACTTGTAAGGTCAAAAAACTTTTAAATGCAAAACTGTTTTATGGTTTAGTACAATTATCAACTGTTTAAGAGTAGGATGAATTCTCAGAATCCATCACAAATGTCTGTAAGTAGTCTGACAAGGCAAAATCCAACATCTCCCTTATTCCTAAATAGGGATGGGCATTCTACCTGATTTGATTGTTCCTATGTCTATTTATATATGCAGATAACAGTAAATGCTTAGCCATGCCATGGAAGTGAATTTACAGTGATTACTTCAGAAAACAGAAATATTTATTTCTAGTCGCTCTGCCAAGTTTGTTACAAATGCACTGATTTTCTTAGAAGTGCAGAACTGAAAATTTTAATAGGAATCACAGACAAACCTTGGATGCTCTCTACCCAGAATTTTTCTTCTCCCACGTACGAGCATCATCACCATTTTCTAAAATTCATACACTGTTCTTTGTGAGACTAAATTCAAATGTAAAGGCTGAACTGAGGACACTTTTCTTTCCCTAAAGTGATCTGATGATCTAATACGTATGAATTGTGACAGCGATGTAAGAAACCAAACAACCCCCAAATAAACCGCCCCCCCCCTCCTCAAACCCTGACCTGAATTGCCCCTTCCTCTCAGCAGCTCTGCTTAATAGTAATTGGCATAGGAATGGTTCTCCTCCATTACAGTTACTTCTTTCCTAAAACAGAGATGAGAATCTCCCTGAACATAATTCAAATAATTGACTGTCTGCAGCTATTTTTGTTGATATGTGTCAACACTCTAAAACTAAGATAGCTGTTAGCTAGCTA
>VWZI01005210.1:2279721-2340938 GCA_013396835.1 Psilopogon haemacephalus
AAAAAAAAAAAAAAAAAAAAGGCTATCCAGGGCAGTACAGCACATGAAATACTTGCATTTTTACCAGGAGACATTTTCTTCCTTTCAAAATAATGCAGGTACCCTACAACATCAAAAACAAAATCTGCCTAGTAGGTATTAGACACAGAGACACACAACTCTGAGCTACTTCTCAGCTTCCACTTTTAAAATAATGAAAAATCAAAGCTCATTGACTTATGCAATACAGATTCTTCTAGGTTGAAATTCAATTAAAGAATCCATGAACTAGTATTTTTTCAGAGCTGGCAATAAAGAAGGGTAATCAACAGGGTGGAGGACAATTGAAATAATGAAACTGTTTAACAGTTCTCAGTCATGGTACTGGATCCTTGGTACACTTCTGTACGTACAAACACGTTCTGAAGTGAAACAAGTTTCTTTCAATATGAAAACATTAATTAATTTACTTTTCACAGTGAAATCGGCAACCATTCTGATACACAGACATGCTGAAATACAGATACAACAAAAAGAGTTGCTATTTTTCTTTGATTTTAACACCCACTGATGTATGTACCACAACTATTTTCTATTCACTGCTGCTTACTTTCCAGGCTTTGCAATGAATTCAATAAGCCTTAGATAACTACAGCTTATTCTAATGCATTTCATTTGTAGTACCTAAATCCACAGTGGTTCTTCTTTGACTGGAAGGGCTATTTCTAAATCTTGGTTAAAACTCACTTTTTCTGTTTTTTCAGAGACCTCTGGCTGTTATATGTCAAAAGAAGGATGACTAAAACCATGATAAAGTGAAGTCATCACAACTATACATCTCTCTCTAGAGGCAGATAAGTAGGTCCATATTTTCTGCTTTCTTCCACATGAATGCACTACCCCTCGAGCATAAATTGGACCCCCCAAAGCTAATGCATTTCCTAAGGCATTATCCCCACCTTTCTCATATGCTTCTGCCTCTTTCCCATGAAACACCTGTACAAGTGAGTCTTAGTATAATAAACCCCCTCATCAAGACAAAAGTGCTGCACAAGCTTGAATGACTACATTCTCAGCCATGCTGTGAAATCAACATGAAGAACAGGACAGTGTGGCACATCAGTAAAAAATCTGCATCTCAGAGATCACAGTGTCTCCTGAGACACTGTTACTCTCCTGCCAATATCAATGCACACAGAAATTTCCCAACGAGCAATGATACAATAGCTACCCCTTTTGTCAGACTCAGCACTACAGCAGAGTCATTTTTTGCTGCCCGGTCTGTCAGACAAAGCCTGCTTCTGTGGCACCTCAAAGCTGTAGTAATCCAGTCTGCCAACACAAGATTCTATTGCCCATTTCTCTACACCAAGCTAACAAAGCTGATAGCACGTCACATCTCACAAAATAATCATTGTACTGAAGACACATGGCTGGTGATGATTATCTCTGGCTTTTGCCAGCTCCTTCATTTTCTTCACTGTTTTAACAGCAGTTGAAAGAATGAAAAGTCTCAATATGGAAATATATTACACTAAACTAAACACTGGTCATCTACTTGCAGTGATTAGACAAAACTGGTTCCATTCAATTTGAAACTTGCTGCAAATCCAGAACATAAATGTATGGAAAACTGTGGTGATACATACTTTATTTTCACTTGTTTGGAAAAAAAAAAAAACGACAAAACAAAACAAAAAAACCCCATAACTTTTATCAAATATTATAAACACTTTCACTGCTGACAACCTCTCTTCAAACAGTAACTACTGTAATTTTCCATACATTTACATAATACTGGCTGATTAAGCTGTCACAATTTTCATTGCTGCTTGCCGAAGAAATCGAAAATAAAAACACAGTAATTGCCATGGCTTGCCCTAATAAGATTTTGACACTAGAGTGTAAGAAACAGTAAAATGGCTAATCTGAAGTGTACAGTGGAGTGTTCTACATCCACAGAGAACTTGGCTTTTTTTCCCCCAAGCATAAGATCTGTCCAAGTTGGCAGCAACCCACTTATCAAGAACTCAGACCATGGATCTGCTGTCCTGCCTGAGTATGTCAATGAAGTGGGCACCTTCCTTCACAACGCTTACTAAGTCTTTTGCCTTGACAATTCTTACAGGTACTACAAACCCTCAAACCTGAATTGTCTATTAACAGAGCCTAGCCTAGCTGTTTCTTGTGTTATTTAAATGTCATGAAATGCCCTTCCAGTTCATCACATATCTGTTCTGGCTTATCTTGAAGTAGCATTGAGATTTATATCAGGATACATGGAAGTTATCATGTGAACATACCAGATTTATAACAAAACTTAATGTCTTCTTAAAAAAACTTAATCATTGATGCCTGTACTTTGCCATGTAATTTCCTCTCAAAACAATGCATGTGTCAGAGCTTCTAATTAAATAATAATCTGTAATGTCCACAGTAAAACCACAGCTTCGAAGTTGAGAGGGAGGTCTACAGGAATCACCAATAATATACAACATCTATGAAGCCAAATAGTCTGTTGTGGATAGAAGAGTGTTTTATTTTCCTTTCTGTAGAAAAGGATAGATAAAATAACTTATACTTTTTTAAAGTATATTTTTAAATATCAAAGAAAGATATAAATGATTAATCTATCCCCATGAAATCATCCCATCGGATTCCAATCCACATTAGATTATTCCAGACCAAAGTAAACCCGCATATAGCAGTTTAAGACTATTCCAAAAAGGAGTTTGACTACCCACAATAATCAAACAATAAAAACAACTGCACCAAATCTTCCCAAGCCACAAGAACATATTCTGATGAATCGATCCTCCTAGAAGCAGCAACTAGTTTAAGACATAAATCAATTTTCAAACACCATTCTAAAAATAAGAACAAATTAAAGTTGTCTAGAATGCTTGTATAATCACACAGTGAGAATCCTGACACTCTTTTCTCCTTAAAAGAGTGTCTTATAATTGCCTCTGAAATTTCACCTGAGAACATTTGATTGCTCTGTTGTCATCTTCATATTCATTTACCATAAGTTTCATGGTTCAGGACAAAAAAAAATTCTGGTAAACAAGAAAATGGATTTTATTTTTCATTCAAAAAAGATAGAGAATGGTCAGCTGCACTGTGATACAGCAGTATGCTTCTACCCTGATTTGCAGCTAATCTGTTTTCCTCTCTGAAAGCTCTCTTTTTTACTTTGACTGATTTTTCACACAGGAATTAATGGCTCTCTTATTATGCCTGTTATGAAGTGTTGAGCTCTAGACCTGAAAGGGAAAAGAGACTGTTATAATTTATTATGCCTTTAAATATTTTATCTTTATTGAACTTACACCTGTTTCTTCCACTTTACTACAGCACTGCATTCTAAAAACCAAAATAGTAAATGCTTTTCCTCACAGCATCATAGAATAGATCTGACTGGAAGAGATCAGCCAGTCCAACCCTTAACTCAGTCAGTCCAAACCTTAACCCAGCTCTGAAGAGTCAAAAGTAAACCATGACCCTAAGCACCAGGTCCACACAATGCTGGAACACCTCTAGGGACAGTGACTCCACCACTGCCCTGGCCAGATCATTCCAATGTTCCATGATCATATAGATTTCATCTAGTGTCACCGAAATTAATTCAAAACTTTAACTCCCAAATGAAATCTAAGACTGCAATATTAGGTAGATATTTCCTTTTAACTGAAAAGAATGACTAGGTCATTACCTGCAGTTCTGTATCTGTCTGGTAAAGAAGGCCTATACCATTTGAGTTGTTTAGTTACTGTTGTGTTAGTGACAGGAATTAAATGACTGGAGTTAGAAAGTAGGGATCATACTGCTCATCTAGTGAATGCAACTGCATGTCAAGTTCTTACTTTTCATAAAGCTGGAATTCAATTTACACCATTTCAGAAATAAAATGTGAAAATTAAATACCATTCTGTGAATGACAAATTGCTAATGCATACTTGTGAAAGATTTGGTGAACTCCCCCCGCCATGTCTATAACTATAAAAAAGAAGATAAAATTACTTTTTAATGGACTAGAAGAGACCAGATGCATCTTTGTAAGAAAGATTTTCAGAAGCAATCCTATACTTTTGCTCCTGTTACTTAGCATGTACATCTTGAGTCACTGAAACTATAAAAAATTCTGTCAGTGGAAACAGAAAAGCACACATGATTTGATTAGTTTTAATTGTAGCAAGTTCTATTTATTTCTTCCACAAGAAGGAAAGGTTGAAAATAAACAGCAGCAGAATGTTCCTTTCAGACTACAAGAGCTGTCAGTTGTGTAATAAGGGCTCAGGGAACCCAAGTGATTATGCAAAATTCAAAGGCAACTGCAGAATGTGAACTCTTGGTATAGGGAGTAAGTATGGGCATGGTCTTTTCCAACACTAACGATTCTATGATCTTTCTATGAGCTTTCTAGGAGTCTTGAATGGTGATAGAATTTCAGATTATAATGGTCAAGGGGTTCCAATGAGCTTCTCTCAAATAAGTTCAGTGAGGCTCAGGGGAAATACAAGAAGCTTAAGAAGATTATGGCTGGTTTAGTGATCTATATTTCTCTTTTCTACAGCTTATCTTTCTAAAGATCTTCTTCTCCTGCCCCACTGCCTTTAAAAACATAGTCATTCCCTCTGAGACCTTGCAAGATCAATCCCAACATGTTCTCCATGCAGCCTTATCTCTTTTATTTTCTAGGATCCAGATCATCCTTTCCTGATGCCATCCAGGAAGAAGCTGAGTTCCCTCTGCCCTCCAGCAGTGTTTCAGGAAAACCCAGGCTTTTCCTTTCTGCTAGCTTCAGGGAACAAATGGACAAGAAATAGGTAGGATATCCATTAGGAGGACTCTGCTGCTACTTTAACTGGGAATAGCATCTGCTTGACAGCAAAGTCCTGCCTCATGCAACACCAGATTTCAAGCAAAGTGGCAAAAAACACACCTATGTTTCACAGGGACTTTGTGGTTGTTATTATTAAGAAATGCTACTAACATATCTTACTTCGTTTACCTTAATATATTAATTCCTTCCAAAGCATAAAACACTGAAGCAAGATTTACTGTGATGGGCATGAAAGAGGAGGCTCAAAAATTGTTAATATTATTACAGACATCAAGGTGTCTTGATTAATTATTTCTAAAAATAGTACTAATGCAGATAATAAATGTTACATTTTTTTGTCAAAAAGATAAGCCACTCCAACACAGGTATTGATTGCTTACAGTAGGACTATGTTTTAAAATTATAGAAAACATTTCAGTCAGTGCAAGTGTGGCCACAGACACCTTGAGGTACATGCAACAAGAGCAGGGAGGGTTTGTTTTGATATATCTACTTCTCTTCCTCCTTTAAGTGCTGCAAGTTACTCAGATCCCACAGTAATTACTGTTCTACTTATTTCTCTGATTATAGCTTGCAGTTATCATTAAAAATAACAAGTAAATAAGTGTTCATTTTTTCAACAGCAGCACCTCACAAGCAAGTATATAGGCAAAGAAGGGGGGTAGAGAGAATGATGTGTACATTATGAAATGAGTGATTCTTCTACTGGTTGCAACACAGAAATGATGGTTGTATTATAAAGACTGCAGGTAATATTAATTATATGCTGTCATTTAAAAGTTAAGTAGCATTTCAAATCACAAGGTGACTTCAATGGTGCTCACAGAAAATGCTAGCAATATTGTGCCAGAAGTCTGACAAGAACTGATGCTAGCAGTTTTGAGCCTCTCACAATCTATCTGCTGAGAACCTGTTTACTTGAACAGCAGAACTAGCACTTATCTGCAATGAAGGCTCTTACTGCTTCACTGGCAGAGAAATTCAGAAACTCAGCTAAAATCAGGTGTCTAGTTTCTTATTCAATCCAAATTCGCATTGAAGAACAGGTATCAAGATTCAGAAAATGTCCTGTTTCCTCTTTTTAGGCAGCATCTGTGCAGAGTTCACTTTAATGTTTTTCTTAATCATGCTGCAGATGCCTTCATGCCCACTTAATACAAAAAACAACAAAAGCCTAAGGACCTGAAAGCCAGATTTACTACAACACTAAATCTGTGTATTTCTGAAATGACAATAAACATAATATTCAGCACTCCTCAACCCTTCACTTTCACTTTTCCACAACTATATTTTCAACAAGACAATGATTTTATAAGAAATTTATTCTTAGTTTTACTATTAATATTAATGAATGGCATCTCTAAGATGTAGATAAGATGTACATAATCTGTCTCTGTACAGTCTCTAAACTGCACAAATGTAACTAGTGTATGGTGCATGCAAAGAATCCCTCATCATTCCTTTTATTTGCTTTTTAGATGCTAAATAAAATGAATAATTGGCAATGGAAGATAAATTTCCACACACTGTTTCCTCTCCCCTGAAACGTGACTGCCTACTGAGATATTTCTGAACACTATTCAAAAACCCAGCAGTGTGGTTATCTGAGGGACAAGGGTGAGCTCCATATATGGTCTGACAAACTTTAAGCCCAGTTCCTGCCACAGAATTTAATAAAAGTACTTAGAACAGCAAATAACACAAAGTCAAAATAAGCCAGAATTGTCTTCTAAAACTAATTAGCTATAGCACTCATCTCAAAATACACTGTGGTAACAGATCTATGTCTGAAGTATGGTAACAATTATTATGGGCTCACACCCGCGTCTTCCAGTTAGAACCATCTCTTCTCTCTCTTTAAGACAATTGAAATATGTATCTAAGAATTAGGAAACCTCAACAAAATCAAACCAGCATCTTTTGCCACCGTCTCTGGTGAATATTAGTTCCTATCAATCCAACTTGTTCTGTTTTTTCTGGTACGGAATCCTAGACCAGCCATGGTCTGCAGGTCATCAGCAGTTTGGAATCAGCCAGGAACTTAAGCAAGGAGAGGCAAAATGCAGGGCAGCTGCCCCAAGCCAGCTACAGGTGTAACCCAAACCATAGACATCATGTTCAGTATAAAGGGAGATGTTTACTTGAGGGTGGGTTTTCTACTTGAGCTCCTCATGAGTCCTTTTCCTTCTGCTCCAGAGCTTTCCTGTTTATTGTGACTGCAGTGCATTCTCTGGGCTGAGTATAACTTTATATCTTTCATATTGGCACTGGTAGTAGTTTGACTCTTTTCATTTCTGCCCATAAGTTGTCTTTTCCTGACACCCCTTGCCGGCTGAACAGGAGTCGATCATTACATGGTAGAGCATCTGCTAGAGTCTAGCCCAGATGCAGGCTATATGTCGACAAAACTAAATCACAAGTATGCCACATGCCATCTGACATCCTCCCCTGATGTCAGCGGGAGATTAGAATCCTTCATTGTGCTTATTAAGTCCTTAAATTGACTGTTTGCACTGTGTCTGTCGCAGGCTTTGAATGTTCTCGATTTCCTAGGCATAGAATTTAACCATTACAAAGGAAATAAACAGGCAGAGAGCTTTCTACTTTGCTTAGTCACTTTTCCCATTTGTATTTCTGAGAAGGTGGCTTTCATGTGCCTAAGTGAAGACTGAAACAAGTCACCCCACAGAGGCATCTGGGACTTAAGAGTCCAGCCATGCAGTGACACTGATTGCAAGCTGAAGGCCATCCTTACTCAAAGTAACAAGCCTTATTTCAAACACATCTCCCTTAATTTAGCTGCCATCAGCTGCCCTAAGTGTTTCATTTAGCAAACCTCTCATTTGCATTCTTAAAATTTTGGGTTATTCAGAGCCATAAGTCTTGCTGCTGGACTGTCTGACATAATTACGTCCAGGTATCTGTTTAACTTGCGTGTGAACTTCTATGTTCACAGCATGCAAAATCTTGCCATAAGTACTATGTAAAAGTTGCTCAGAGGTTCAGGCTATCAGAAAAGATAGATTCATTAAAAGAATACTGGTAGTGTGTTGGTAACTGTGAGGCAACAGCAGGGTGCTAATTATGGTTGTGTAACAATTTTTAATAATTTTAAAATAAACTATTGAAAAAGATAGTGCAATTCTGAGTAAAACCAAGTATTCCTCCTATAACATCATTCTGTCTTATTCAAGATTTTGAAGTGTGCAGAACATGGAACTATCTTGCTCTTATACTGTGAAAGCAGATCCTAAAATTGATTTACTGTCCTGTCTTGTGTCAGCCACTAGCATTTTCAGCCTTCCCCTCTTCTACAAAATATTGGTGATAAAAATACTCTTCCATCTCATACCTTTTACCATATTGTATTGGAAAGAATCCACCTCTCTCTGTTCTTAACTCTGCTGTGGTGACTTTGCAATGTATGTAATGTTTAGTAAAACAGGGCTTGGCCTTTTTTTCCAGTTGAAAAAAAACAGTAATGTTCTCATGCCATAATACAAATAGTGTCAATGGTAACAGGTATATTTTGTCCTTCACTACACAGATAACTCCCACAACAATTTCACAGGAGTCAGGCTTCCATCTGAAGTCAGGCCTGCACTGCACAGATTACTTTTCAGACATTTCAACCCTTGTGAATGGTACTTTCTGGAATTTCATTATAATAGATTATGCATGTTTTATATGTTGCCTCGGAGAACTGCATATTTTAATATGCATCTCATCAAGAAATACTAGATCTGCCAGTTTTGCTTTATCGAGCCTTCAGAGATAATTTGCCTTCTGAAGAGAACTGAAAAGAGATTTTAAGTGATTTTAATACAGGGAGAAATCCAGCAGCTGGAGCCAACTGTTACAAAATTTGAAGTCCTATTAATTTTTTATCACATGTCCAAAAGGACACTGCTCTGTGTAGGTTATACAGGCATATTGAAGGAAGTTTAAGGGAAAGAAGCTTCAGACATTGTTCTCTGCATAATTTTTAAGTAATGGATAATGATGCCCATAAAAAGATGAGTGAGGAAAAAAATTCTAAGGAAAAAATCTATTTTGATCAACCAACCAACTACACAAGCATGTCAAACACATGCATTTTCATTTCTCTAAGAAGAGGTTCAATGAAGCATTAAAGAACTTATTACCACAGAGACAGCTGTACTCTAGCATACCAAATCAGGAGACATACAGGTTACTTTCCTGATTTATGTATCCCATAGCATCTTCCTGCCAAGGCTGAGTCCCATGACAGCGAGAGCAGACTAATTCTAAAGACATATGCTACACTTCATCTTTTCTCAAAATCTCAAGCCATCGTGATCATGGTAGATCCTGACACAAGAAGTAAAAGATTTATAGCACTGAGCCCTGCACAGCTTGCAAGGATTTGTAAAGATGACCAAAGCAGCACTTATTTCATACACTTACTAATTGTATCATTAAAGCTGTTTACAGAAATGAAATCTCACGAAAGTTAAATGGCAAAAGGTCTTGATTTTAGAGTTTTTACTTCGATCTTTACATTCTCAACATAGAGCATACATTCTTTGTTCCCACTGCAGCTGGGATCTTTTTTCCTCTTTCAGAGGTTTCCCTGACAAAACTCTACTACTATTCCCTTCCTGTGTGCCTTTATTCAGTGTTCCCCAAAATCTGAACTGCATCTCAGAAAACATCATTGTTAAATAGCAATATTTGTGACAATATTCCCTACCATTTTGTTTTTAAAAAAGGAACTTGAAATGATAAATAACTTCAGATCACTTGGTACATGAACAGAAAACACTGCTGGTATAGAAATAAAAGGAAATAAAATTTTAATTGTGTAAAAAGATTTCAGGTAAGAATAATCACAGTCAAGCTGAAAGCAAAGTTAATTTTGCAAGCCTATCACTATTTTCAAGTCAATTTTTTAAGTCCATCACTATAGATCAACACACATTTGAATAAAAATGCATCAAGCTGCAGCTTACCTTGAAGTTTAGTGGTATATCCTCTGACAAAGCAAACTACTTAGTTCCAAAAATATATAAAAAGAAAATGTGTGGCTCAGATCATCACTCACAAAACATGGCTGAATCCATATAAGACTTACATGGATCTTAAAGGCAGAGGCAGTGACCTTTGCTAGTAAATTGGGGAACATATTGTTTATGCTCTTACTATCAAATTAATTATTACTGCTTATTAAATTCTCAAGAGCACATCATTATCAGTGGTGGGGCAGGACAAATTAGAGGATCTCAAACTAGAAGATAAGTCTACTTCCTTGGAATGCCTAGGTTCTGACGGATCTTTCTTTGAGCATATTGTCATTACATGTCTCATTTAAAATTAGAGATACTTTGAGAATGGGTTCTCATTTCCCAAGACATCTGAAATTCACTTGAATTAAACTGAAAGGGGGTTTTGAGCAATGCTATGAAAAACTCCCAAACAAAAAAAAAATCAAATGTGATGATTCATCAGCATATCAGAGTTACCTCTCTCAGGTAACTCTCAGTGATATCTTACTAGTTTACTAGTAGTAGAAGTTTGACTTTTTTTAAATTTTGAATTTTTTTTTTTAGTGTAAAACCTAAATATGAAATGGAATTGACAAGTAAATTGTTGCCTGTTCAGGTTGCATACAGGAATTATAACCAGCAGTCATTAGTTTTATAAAGCATGTTAATCCAAAGTGTGTTACAAGACAAGCAAATACTCCAAATATGCAAATACTACATTTGATTTTATAGAATTTTTTTCCTAAAAACAAAAGAGAAAACTGTGCAGAATACCTCACATTGCATTATAAATGCCACCACAAATCGCTGAAACAGGATAGCAGTTCAAAATGCTGCTAGTTTCATGGCCCTGATTAGTCTTTCACAGAAAGAGGTTCTTAAACTCCCACTCATACATCTCGCGGAAACTTCTCACCAACAGCACACAGGATTTTATTAGGAAATCTTTACCCAAATACAAAGCAACATACAGCAGGCTGCGAGTTCTGGTTACAAAGAGCAGTAAAGAACTTGTCATCAGGTGTATTGACTGTTAGCTAACTTAAATATCATTTACTTCAAATAAAGGCACTGAATGTATACCTTCTTTAGGCAACTGCTTTGAGTAACACCTTTATCTCCTGAAATGCAAGCTGTGAAACCCCTTTCTGAATAATACTACCTAGTCACCTTGGGGCAAAACCAAATTCTGTATGAAATCTCATGTAATAGGAACACTGATTATAGGGGGGAAAAAAACCAAACACCCAATCACAACAAAACCCTCCAAACAGCCTTTCAAGGCTTTGTCGTGTTACATTATCAGTCTTCAATTGTGATTCTCACAAATGCAAAGAAAACATTGCACAGCCAAGGATAAATTGAAAGAAACACTTTACCATATGCTGTGTGTTATACTAAGCATCCTGTAGACCCTGCACTGTGCAATGGAATGTTCCTGAAGGCTGATCTGTAGAAGTACTCATTATTACAACAGTTATCTTACCCACACAGATATGGCCCCTTAAGACACTGGTTTTTTATTGTAATTATAATTATTATTTTTCTTTAATATTCCAAGAAAACTCTTTGTGCATTTGTCAAAATCAGGTTACAGATTTTAATAATTGGCACTCCCTCAGCCTGTTGTTTTCTTCGCTTGCAGTCAAATGACATTGAAAAAGAGACTGGAATACTTTCATATGATTGAAAGCATCGGAATGTCTTTATTTCCAATGGAAACCCTGTAATCGAGTGCCAGCTTTAGTGAGGAAAAGCAACAGTAAGTGCTACTGCCTTTCCTAAAGTATGTTTTGGTCTGTATATAAGAGGCAATGGCCGTTAAGCAGTAATCAGTAAAAACACAAACACAACCTATGTGGCACCATTCTTTCTGAAATTTGCTAATGCCAGTGCTGAAGAACCTCCAACACAGAGACATAAACAGTCACTGTAATACTTTTACATTTACAAGTGTCTAAGTAGCTGATAAAAACTGCTGCCCCACCTAGCTGTCGATGTTAATATCCTGGGTGAGCAAACCGTCCAAAAGATACTAGATGTACAAATGCAAATCACAAGACCATGGTACAAGGGAGGCTGTGCTATAGGGGAATGAAAATAATAGCCCCTGCCCATGGCTGTAACAATCTCTCAAGACACCAACGTTCAAACCCCTTTAAACACCTTTTACAGAAAGCTCTACAAGGCTTCTCTGCACGTGACCCATATGCTAGCTGGGGGGCGGGGGAAAAGAGGAGGGGAAAAAAAATGATAAAAGGATTTACCTATACATAAAATGTTGGGATTTTTGCGTAAGGAATCACTTTAACAGTAAAGGAATGAGCTCACAGAAAGAAACTGCATCTACTTGAATTCTGAACTCATCTGAACAAATGGATGACTTGGTACAAAAGCAAAAGACCACCACATTAAAAAAATCCCAGATAGTTAGATTTGACATTACAATTGTCATGGTAGGGAGGAACAGGTACTGGAAAGAGAGAAATATCACCAGTTGTTTTGATGTTAGGTGGTTTTCATCTTAAAAGCAAGGAACTATGTGGAAGGAGCTCTTTAAGAAGTTGAAATCTAAGTTAATAGGTAGTTGGAATATTTCCTTTGCAACTTTTTACATTTAATTTGTACAAAAATTACATGAACTGAGGATGTTCTCAAAACAAAATAACACCATTCTGATTTTGCGATTTCACATCAGAGAAAATCCTACCCTGAAAATAAGAGTATTTGGTTCATTTCTAAACTTTTACTTGATCTTGATTTTGCTTGGTATTGCATGTTCTGGTTGTCTACAGACCTTCTATACAGGGGTAACATTACACATTTAATTCCAAGTCTCCCAACTCCACATACGGTTTAATTGTTAGTGAAACTCATTTGATTGCTTCACTGTGTTACCCTGGGGCATTTACGTTCAATTTTCATTATCTGGAACATTTTACAGCTTATGTTTTCTCCTGTTGACAGGCAAGAAATGTGGAAGCATTCCAGTAAAACGCGATAGACATTACAAATATTACATAATCAAGTACATCCCAGAAAAGATCATAGAAATAGATTAGGAAAAGATAGGAGTCATTGTGCTTCAAAGCTTAAAATGTCTGTGGGGATTAGAGAGAATTTTACTACTGCTGAGTTTGGACATACTCTCCTATCCAATCTCAAGCTGTTTTGACAAAGCAAAGAGAGAGTGATGAACTAAATCAACCCTAAATGATCCTACAAGGAAGTACTGTAAACAAAGCTTCCATTGGCAGTGGTATAGTTATTTGGGTGATAGGACCCACACCTAGTTCAGCCTTTAAGAAAAATTCTGATTATTTCTGCCCTTTAAATCTCTCCTTGAAATTACACGTGCAGCATATTCAGATAAAGAGACTGAAGAAATCATATAATTAATATAGTATCATATAACACAATATAAACTTCAATTCTCAAACAAATCTTCTTTAGTTAGATATTTTTTTCTTTAAAGATATGTCTGCAGTTTCTGTATGAAAAATGTAACTACTAGCAGCATTTTCTTTAGTTACTGAAAATAACAAAAGGAGCCAGTGATAAAGCACAGTGTGGAAAAAAAAAGCCATGAATAGCATGTACTTCATTTTTCAAACAGCTTCAATATATTTAAGTTTCTATACCTATATCTTAACAAACACATGGAGTCATATCCTCAGAATATTCTTTGTTGGAGTGTTTTCATTAAACTATCATTTACTATCTTTCTTGGTCCTGCGCTATTTTAATGAAGCAAGTACGAAAATCTTTCTTTCTATTTTTATTTTCATTGCCCTTCAGTACCATCAGGAAAACTTGCTTGGAGGTTTTTCTTGTCAGCTTTATCAGAGAAGATACCAGACTTCGGTTTTGTTATAGCCACTGAGCTTAAATCTGTACCAGTGTTTGTTCTCACTTCCTCTGCTCTATAAAGTGCTTCTGTGACTGCTTAATTGAATCATTTCAAAAAGTAGAATACTTACAGTTAGACTCATTCTTATCTTGAATACCTGTCAGCTATCTTGAGCATGTTCATCTTAGAAAAATGCAGAATAATCTAGATTTTTCCCATCCTTTGACTAGGATGAAATAGAGTGATTTTCAATTACATTATGAAATACAGATTCTTTCACTCCATTGTACTGAAGCCATAATGTTCATAGAAAAAAGTATTTCAGAACAGCCCTTTGGCTTTCATAAGACAATTAACTCCTGAAATCACATGTTGAAGAGTTTGTGCCTCATAATACAAAAATCCGAACCATCCGTAACCTTGTAAGTTATCTCCTCTTCTTTAGAGAAAAGTTTCTAATAAGAACAATACTTTTTTTTAAAAGTTCCTTACAGTAATATTTTAATTATTAATTTCAATAAAATATTTTATTGCTCATACCCCATTTTTCTATTAAAGTCCATTTTCTGCATTATACTCTCAGAAAGCAGTGGTTAGAATTATATCCTGTGTGGATTTCATAAATACTGTCATTTTCTACTGAAGTTGAAACATTACATAACTTTTCAGATGACAGCAGTAAAGTTGCATTCAGTCATGTGCACTGAGATGAGAAATCAAGATTAAATCCTTATTTCTGTAAGCCTTTCATCAATCATAGATGAGACAAACCCAAATCTTGATTCTTCCAACACCCCAGACTTCGAAATCCATACTCATAGTCATTATTTCAAATGCTAAGGAAAACTGTGCTTGAAGTTTTGATTTACATCAACTCCAGAAAATGCAATTCAGCAGCACACTGAAGAAAACCTGTGAAATCATTTTCTTTCCCTCCCCAATTTATTTCAATTTAAGTAAGCTGATTGCGTATATATATATATATATATATAAAATACTTTTTCATCATCAGTGTTAAAGAACCACCTCCACTTCAGCAGATAATTCCCCATCCCATCATTCCTAAGACATTTTAAACAATGTAGTACAACATTACTTCTGCTGAGGACCGCAGCTTAGAAGAGAAAGGATGCTGCGAGTCCTGAGTGACAATGAATTGCACAGAAAAACTCGCTCTGCATTCTTGCCATAAAGCAACCACCATATTTTTGTGAAACTGTGCAATTAGATTAGCCTGTCTTTATTCAAGGTGATTTAAATAGGATTTACTGAAAAAGCAGGACTGTGAGTAGAATACACTCCAACTAAATGGTATTACTGGATGTTACCAGTTACAATCCTGTTAGTTGTGCAACAATCTTACACTCACGACATAAACATTTTAGTATCTTTACAATATCCTCAGAGTTAGTGCTTCGCCCCCCTACTTTATTAGATGCTTAAAACATGGCTTGAACTATAGGAAATTGCTTTCCTATTACTTTCTAGTGATAGTCTACTCTGCTCACCCTTGCTTTTTTAGGCTTTAAATTGTGTAAGGCACATCTTATACCATAGCCTCCATCCTGCATAGGATTTGACATAATTTTCTTTTTTTATTTAGAATAGAATGGATATTTTTTTCTGACTCCTGTTGGATTTTTCAGCTGTAATAATACAAAGAGTACAGGGGAGAAGAAAGTGTTTTCCCAATTAGTTTCTTAACATAATGTAGAATCATGTAGCTTATACACACCTTTCTCCCCAATTTATTAGACTTAGATGATTCTGGATCACCTGTGCTTGCCA
The DNA here is from genome assembly GCA_013396835.1 of Psilopogon haemacephalus. Classification (NCBI taxonomy): domain Eukaryota; kingdom Metazoa; phylum Chordata; class Aves; order Piciformes; family Megalaimidae; genus Psilopogon; species Psilopogon haemacephalus. Next base: position 2,295,191 of record VWZI01005210.1, read on the forward strand.
TCTGGTTTCTAAGACTTTGATTCTTGTCTATCCTCTGACAATTCACCTAAGTGAACTCACACACAGGAATTTTATGAGTTTTTTGTAAGGCATGGAACTTCAGTTTTACGCTCCAAACAACAACACTTCTTCGATTTGGTTTGCTCTTGCTAGTATTCGTTTCCAGTAATCATCTAGGGTGCTTTTGCCTGAGGCAAAAGCATCATTACAGCTCACACTTGGGAGGTATCCCACGCTCAGCTTGCTTGAAAATGACTATGTTTAAACTTAATTTGAAAAGAAGGCTTCATCAAGCTTCTGCTGTAAACACTAGGTTTAACATGATCCCAGACAGATACTTCAAGATGTTATCAATAAACTAGAGATAATTTCTATTGGCAGCCCTCTTGTATTAGTCAGAACCAGACAAGCCAAAATATGATTGAAAGCTATTCTGGCTCCTACCTCAGATCTTTTTTATTGGTTTATAGGCTGGCTTTAACCACATCTCATGCATAACCAGTCCGCTGCTTTTTCCCTAGATTTAATTTGTAGTCCCACTTTGTCTTTAGAATGCTTTGATGCCCTTTATGTTCGAGTCTTAAAACTTGCACGCTCAATTTTCATGGTGTAATTAATCCAAAAGCCTTTCTTCACAGCTTTATATGGTGATTGTTTAAAAAAAAAAAAAAAAAAAAAATCTAAACCCTGCTTTGGAAACTTCTCTTTGGATTACTTCAGTCAATATTTCTGCAGACTGTTGTCACCAGCACCTCACATGGTAATGTCTCTCAGAAAGTATGGATTTTGCTTTCTGCTCTAATTTGTTCATAATGCCCTGCAACTGTTACAGCATCTCCCTTAAGCTATAACTAATACCAGGAGCTCTCCTGATGTCAGTAGCAGGTTACGGATGGTATCACTCAGAAACAGTGAGAGAAATTATTTGACTGGTTGCACTTTGGTCATTTATTCTAACCAGGTGGATAGCACAGCTGTGCATTTGTGTAGGAAGTTATCATTTTAGTCATTAAATGTTTCTGACATTTTTAAAATCCTTATTGAACAAGAAACATCAAAGCATAAAAGGAACATAAAAGAAATTCTGCCCTTCTTAGGCAGTTTTTGTCTTGCCCTAAATTGCCAATTCCATGAGATCTTTTTCTTACTGCAATTTTATCTATATTAGCTAGGTAAATTTATTCTTTATCTAGGAAATATATATAATTTTTTAGAAGTCACAAAGCTACCTGCTGTTCCCACTAGTGAAAAACACAGAGAGAATGTTTCAAGAGTGTCCTTCACATTTTCTTTCACTATTTAATGTTCAGTTTATGACTGAATAACTAACAAAAAGAAAGGTATTTAGATTATTTCCCCCCCACCTCCTTTTTTAAAAGTCATTTTAAAAAATACTTCAGAAGTTTTCTTAATGAAAAACTCTATTTCTCTTTCAATTTCATGACTGAAATGAAGCAATCTTGTAAGTAAGGGAATAGCTGCTTTTCTTATTGCTGTGCTAGGCATGCTCCAGTTTAGAATCATAGAGTGCACTGGGTTGGAAGCGACCTTTAAAGGTCATCTAGTCTCAGCCCCCTCCAGTAAGCAGAGACATCCCCAGCGAGACTCGGTTGCTCAGAGTCTCATCAAACCTGACCCTGAATGTCACAAAGGATAAGGCCTCCACCACCTCCCTGGGCAAACTGTTCCAGTGTTACACCACCCTCATAGTAAAGAACTTCTTCCTAATGTCCAATCTAAATGTACTCTGCTCTAGTTTAAAACCATTGTCACTTGTCCAAGTGTTACATGCTTTTGTAAAGTCTCTCTCCAGCCTTCTTGTAGAACCTTTTCAGATACTGAAAAGCTGCTGTAAAGTCTCCCCAGAGTCTTCTCTTCTCCAGGCTGTACTATGCCAGCTCTCTCAGCCTGTCTTGGTAGGAGAGGTGCTCAAGCCCTCTGATCACTTTTGTGGTCCTCCTCTGGACCCACTCCATTAGGTTCATGTCTTGCATGTGCTGAGGGCCCAGAGGTGGGCACAATAGTCCAAGTGAGTTCTCACTAGAGCAGAATCACGTCTCTTGATCTGCTGGCCACACTTCTTTTGATGCAACCTAGGATGCCACTAGCCTTCTGGGTTCCAAGTGAACATTGCTGGCTCATGTCCAGCTCTTCGTCCACCATTCACTCACTTGTAACAAAAAACGTCAAAACCCAGTTGAGAAAAACATGCTTGTGCTGCACCTTAAACAAACAAAATCAGATGTGAAATGCAGAAATGCTTGGCTAGGAATTGCAGCAGCATTGACTACAAGTTGTGGTTCAGGCTGTAGCTCTCATTTTGAAATATAGTACTACTAAATTTGAACTTTGAATTTTGATTGCTTGACTAACCAGCAGCAGCAAAATACAGATTAATGGCTTTTTTTGAATGGTAGCATATCATACTTACTACTAGACAGGGGAACTCAGAACAACATGCAGAGTAAAGGAGGATGAAGTGCTTTGAAGATAATTTAAAGTAGTCCCAAATCCAGGCTTGTATATTCGAAATGAACACTTATTAATCTTCATGTAGAAACTTATATCCCTCTCATCTCTTTTTCTTTTTTTTTTTTTTCCTATTTTTTTTTCCTTTGGCGGTCACACTTGTTTGCACTTCCATTAGTGGAACATAAGCAGCATCACAGGCTGCTACATGGCTGGTTTCCCAAGGATGTAGTTGTTTTCTGAGGGCATACCACTACCTCAGGAATGATTTGCACATTCTTTGTGATTCAGAAACACTGATAAAAACCAACTTGCTTGTCCACAGATGATGGGGGAATAAACTAGACACTTTATAATAACAATTTAGTCACAGTAACCATATACACTTTTATAACTGGATTCTGAAAATATAAATCAACAGCTCTTTCTATAACTAAATGACAAAGAAATTGTCTTTGCTCATGCTTCTCTAAAGTTAGTGCTGCCTTTTAGACTTGAAAGGAAGAGAATACATTGATCATCAAATTGCCAACCCTCAGAAAAGGCATCAGATCACAAACGGTGAAAGTTCTCCACTGAATGTTGTCTGGCACTCCAGGTGTGGTCCCATCTAAGCTAGTGAGGCCACATCTGTAACATTGGGTCCAGTTCTAGGCTCCTCAGTTCGAGAGACAAGGAACAGCTGGAGAGAGTCCAATGGAGGACTGCAAATATAACGAGGGAAATGGAGCACCTTTCTTACAAGGACAGGCTGGGAGACTTGAGGCTCTGTAGCCTGGAGAAGACTGAGAGGGGACCTTTGTCAATATCTAAAGGACAAGGGACAAGAGGGCAGGGCCAGACTGTTTTATGTGGTGCCCAGTGATAGAACAAGGGGCAAAGGGCACAAGCTGCAATACAGGAAGCTCCACCTAAACATACGGGGAAAATTTACTTTGAGGCTGCCCAGAGAAGCTGTGGATTCTTCTTCTCTGGAAACTTTCAAAACCCATCTGGGTATTGCAATCCTGGGCAATCTTATCTAAGTGAATATTGCTGTAGCAGAGGGGTTGGACTAGGTGATCTCCAGAGGTCTCTCTTCCAACCCACATCATTCTGTGATTCTGTGAAATACATAAACTCTATTTAATCTGTCAGTTTATTTTTGGTCTGCCAGTCTCAGAAGCAAATTGAAAAGGAGCTTTTGAATTTGGGAGTGCATGTCTGGCTGCAAAAAGGTGAGGTCTCTGAACCCTCCAGGTGGCACACAATCTCTCAGCATTTTTAAATATAGGTGCTGTGCGTTTATACATGCTGCACTTCTCACCTTTGCTTGGCTGCAGTTAGGCTTTGATTGCTTACAGAGTTGAGCTGGGTTGTCCAACTTGCATTTGGGTTTTTTTCCTTCTTTTTTAGTCCTGGTAAAACTGATTTGTTTTTGTTTTTGTTTTTGTTTTTTTAATGAAAGGGTTTGGTTTGGTTTTGTTTTGATCTCACTACTGTTTTTTTAACTGGAGATTTAACTTTTGAAAGTACATATCCTCAGATGCTGTGATGATCTGACATATCTTTCATAGGGGACAACATTTGACACAAAAAGTTCATGTTTGAAGAATGATTGGAGAATATCAATGCTTTGTAAAATTAGCTTTTGTTGCGAGCAGCTTCCAAGGTTATGTCTCCATTCCTTCTTACAGAAATAATTATGCCCTTCACTTTTTTGTGTCTTAAAGTTTTTGACATAAATGTGGTCTTTAGTGGAAAGTGTATGATGAAACTTCTATTTGGGGATCATCACAAAATACGTTTGTCATAGTCAGTAGAACTCTTTATTTCTGAGGACAGAATAAATATACCATCCTAGAGTCTGCTGAATATAATAACCTAAAAAGAAAATCTTTTTTTTTTTCTCTTATAGTATGCTTATAGTCAGAGATTTACCACTTAGTAAGGATCACATCATACCACCTAGGATGGCATTAAAATATTTAGTGTTTCTATGACTCATTCAGCATTAGTGGCTTAGAAACAAATTGGCTTCTCAAGCCAGTGACTTGCACTGGTGTTAGTTCTGTTCACAGAGCAAACTTGTTTGAAAGGCTGTTTGTTGTGTAATGAATTTAGATTTGAAAATGCAGTATAATGAAAACCCAATTACAGTACATGTTGCACCTGTCTGATGGCTTGTTTTAATATGGTGTACTTCTACATCTGAGTATAATTAAGCACAGCACTGAAAGGTTTCTTTTATGTGACCTGAAACCATTTCATTTCCTGCTCCCTTTAGATAAAATATATGTTAGTGTTTTGCCACAGAGATTCCTCTGATGCATTGTCATACTCTGTGATGGAAATACTGTGAGAACAGATATAGTGTGCCCTTCACTTCCCTGGAACTAGAATGGCTGGGAGCTTTCTACCTTTGGTGAATTTCCAACTATTCCTCCTTCAGATAACAGTATTTTGCTTTGCTCTTTATGTACCTCTTATTTTGCATTCCAGGTGCTGCATTAGCATTCTGTTAAATCACATCTTTCCAGCTTTAGGCTGGAGTAATTTACTGATGCCTAATCTACATCATCATTATTCTAAGCACCTAAGTGAAAAACTTGAGTGCAAATAAAAGCAACCTAGAATTTTCTTGATAGAATACATGTGATGAACTGCTCGAGGAGATTTGCTATATTTGCTGGATGTCTCAGACTATGGCAATTTGTTAGGTCTGAAATGTGAATTTTTAGGAATTAATCAATACACTAGTCAATGCTAAAAAAAACCCTTCTGTGCATCTTGTAATAAATGGGAGAAGAGTTAGATTCTCAGGGCAGCAGTGCTTTTAGATTCAAATTCTCTTTTTCCAAAGTAATTGAGCTGACACATTTCCTATGTCAAATTGTTTCAAATGTTGAAATCTACTATCCGCTACTTGCCTTCTCAAGATTTATTATAAAATCCATCATCAGCCAGTTCTGGGTGTAAATGCAGCTAACCTGTTCATCTCAATCACACAGATCAGTTCTAAAATTAGTGAGTGCTGTAAACAATGAGGTTTGCTCTTAGTATATTCTGTTTGTATGGTATTCAAGAAACATTTTAATCAACATTTTCTTGACAGGTGAATTTGCAAGAAAAGCTCTCTCAAATACCTCTGGTTTAGAAATATCCTTGGCATTTGCAAAAGAAAAATATTAGCCTGCTATACCTTCACTTAGGCAAGAAGCCAGAAAGCAGAAAGTCTGTAGCTTGGTGGCATTAGAATGAACAACACAAGTACAGTAGCTCTACAGCAACAAGCTGAAACAAAGTCTAACATATGAACTATGTCAGTACTTCAAGGGCCTGATGTACAGTGCCAAATGTGACTTCAAATGCATTGTTTTTCAGAGGATGATTGCCCCTCAGCTACACTTACTAACAGACATTAGGTTAAGCAATATTTCATTATTTGAATATTAGTGTCAAAGTAAGTGAATAGATAAGGAATAACCCTATTACAGCACAGTTAATTCTTACATAGTAAGTACCTTGCTTGAGTCTGTATTAGGATTCCTCTCCTCTCTGTTGTAATGGGTGATCCAAATAATGTATGGCAGAAAATGCCAGTAACCCCATACCTAAGCTAGTAATGAATTTACCTTCAGCTGTAAGATTAGAAAGGATCTCACATACTGTATTCTTAATATAAACCACTGTGCTTGATTTAGCATGGCTTACTGCCAAGTTCCAAGCTTTTTAAACATTTGTAAGCAGGTATTTACAAAAGTGAATTTGTTAAGGTCTATGTCAACACTGAATTTCCTGAGGAGCTTTTCTGACAGGTATCAGCAGTACTCAAACTGTATATATTAGAAACCATTAAACAGGAAAATACTAGAATGAAGTCCCATTCTACTGCATAATTATTTACACTGAGATTTGGGAATTAAATGTTTCTCTGTAAATTATCTTCTCAGTTTTAGGCAAAGTCTTACCTTTCCATAAGCAATTAATTTTAAAAAGATGTCATGACAATTAGGAATGATGCTACTGAGTGCATTCCCTACCTTCTCATCTGCAGTGGAAGCTATCATGTCCTCTATGAATTTTCTGCATATAGACCAAATAGACCTGAGATTACAGAGGTGATGCATGGCATGCAAGAACAGTGTTCAGTGTACTTTGGGATTTTACTGAAAAAACAAAAATTTTTGCTTCCCCTACTTAGACTTTTTGCCCTTGAGTTATTCAGGGATTAACACAGTTAAAACTATGGGGTTCTAATTACATATTCCCTTAGGTTCATTGAGACTTTGGGATGAAGATCCGTTTTGTAGGACTTGTACATAATATTCTTGCCTCTGGTTTTAAGGAATGTCACATCTTTCCTCAAAAGTGACTTTACAGCAAGAATCCCCAAAATACAACCTTTTTGTCATTACTTATAGAGATTCTTTGTTTTTAGAACTGTATTTTTAAAGGCAGTGAATTCTTACTTATATCAAAGTGAGATATATTTGTGGATTTCTGTTTGGATATATACTCATTAATTCTGAAAAACATTTTTAATGCTAGTTCTGTTATTTCTTCCTTACTACAAGATATAAAGTCAGATTTCTCAGCTATTTTTAAAAGTGTCACAGCATATAAAGATATATATATTACATGTCATATGAAAAATGGAAAGAGAAACATTAATTGATGTCATAAAATATGTCCACATTCCATCTTTTTTTTCCCCTGGAACAGAAAAGTCCTAGCTAAGACTGAATTTTATGAGCTCAGTTAAATGCTGATTATTCTTTTCTTGGTACCCAAGGCATCAACAGCAGACTCATCTGACTCTCTAAGCACCATTAAGTCAAGTCCCTATAGCTACTATGGAGTGTTACTATTGCACATAATTATACCTGCTCTGTGTTTATCAGCAGGGTTCACTCTCAAAATGGCTATGTTCAAAAGTGATGTTTCCTGTGGGCTACCTTGTGAAGATACAGTACTGTGTCAGAAAAGCTCCTCTCCATCTGTTAGAGGGTGCTCTTAACTACATATCTTGTTTCACTCTGGAGAGGTACCGTATTTTAATTCACATGCCATTTAGAAATGTAACATTCCAAGCAGCAAGAAATAAACCATTGACTTTGAGCTGAGCAGTGCAGTAATAAAAGAGAGAATGTGATGTGTTAGTCTGTAAATATCCACAAAGGAAAAGATGAATTTTAATTACTGAGTTTGACTAGCAGCTCCTTTTCTATCTGAGATCAGAAAAAAAATTTCTTTCCTGTGTAAAATTGTTTTGCTCACAAAAAATAACAGCTAATACATGTAATCAGTCTGGTTTGATACTGTTCTAGTTACAGATATCACTGACCTTTGGCATCTCATTTATTTCTACTAAGCTCTAAGATTCTGCATCATGCTTTTCTGAAGTTGCTGTTTATTTCATTCTGATAAGTTTGGGCTGTATTAGGTGCATATTGTATCACACTGCAGGCTGAAAAGGCAAGATAATGAAAGCTGTATAATCTCCGAAAGTGATGGGAAACATTCAACTGCTTTTTTTTTTTTTTTTAAACAAAACTGTAATTTTAGGAGGAATTCACTGCTCTTTTCTCCACTGTTTTCTCCAAAGCCCAAATTTTGGATTTTAGGAAATTAACACAGGCAACTTCTGTGAGTTTATTCACAAGGAGGGCTGAACAGTACTTTTGTACTAAATGTTGTAAATATATTTGCTCTCTGCTGCCTACCTATGAAAGAAATAGCAAAATTTCATAGCAGAATTTCCTGTCCCTTGTGGATTTTCCATTTTGTAATCATTAGTAAAGATAAAGTTAATGAAGAGTGCTTGGAGATAACTATGTAGAACACTCCTACTTTCAGCTCTGAGGATTAATTAGGACAAAAGCACAACCCTAACCAGCACATCAGCCCACCAATCTAATAGTATATTCAGTGTTTATTCTAGTTACGTTCTTCTCTACATTTTAAGTGTATTCCTCCAAAACATGTTTTGTACACCACTACCCTATCACAGAATTAACCAGGTTGGAAAGACCTCTAGGATCACTGAGTCCAACCTATCACCTAGCCCTTCTAATTAACTAAACCACAGCACTAAGTGCCTTATCCAGCCTCCTTTTAAATGCCTACCATGAGGTATAAACCACATGCTCATTGAAGTGCCCAGAGCAGACCACTGATATATTTTCAATTAGCAGGTTCAACAAGTAAAGTTGTTGCTATTGCAAGTGTGCAGGGAGGAGCCTAGAGTCACTTCAGTATGTGTTAAGGTCAGAATTTGGTATAGAATCCAAGAGATGTAACAGGCAAATCACTGTTTAAATGCCATAGTTCATTCTCTTTTATCAACAGCTATAATATCAGTTAATAAGCAGTGTGTATAATTGGTCTTACAAATTAATAATACCAGTTGACCCAGCTCTCATCTTATTTCCTGTAAAGATAACAGGAATCCTCAGTCATAACACTGGGAATGCTACCAATGTGTGTGCCCTCTGCCCACCCACCCCCTCCAACATCTATTCTTGGCTTTCAATGTCTTAAACTTGCTTGCCGGCAATGATTTAGTGAGCAGGAATAAATGCTGCAAGATGTGAGTATTTTGCAAAGCCAAAGCTCCTGTGCACAATTATGTTATGATTTATACCTAAAATAGTTGCAGCATGCACTGCAGTTTCTACAGAGCTGCCTCTAGATAAAACTGATTTGGGTTGGAAGACCATGAATGTCTTCCATTGAAAGTGGATTAGATAAATAACACTGCATCCATACCAGTTCACAAGACTGAGGAGTGAGCTTCCTCAGAGAGAATCTTCTGTGTAGTATGGTGTATGGGCATGTCAGCATGTGTGTGTGGTTCTGATGAGGAATTGTCCACTACAAGGGAAGTGCAAGCTGTTAACATTTCTTCGCCTGTGATTTTATTCTTTTAAAACAAGCAGTAAAAATAAAATCATTCTCTAGATTCTGCTGACTGGGCTGTGTAGAGTCTTTCAGCAGAATCAAGGGCTGCGTGTAGCAGTGGTGATGTTTTGTTTGTTTTGTTTGAACAGAGGACCCCTGTATCAAATGGTGGGGAAAAGAAGTGTAATGAAACACCATTCCTCTCTCTGCCTCCTCCCTCAGTACTGGAAGTAGACATGAACAACTTGCAGTTTAATTAAACTTCTGTTGTAGCAACATGTTAAAATTGATGTTCAAACCTTGACATGACCTTCTTTAAAAGGATAACAATTTTAGTCCAAAAGCTGCAAAGGTGTTTCTGTCTGTATTTAAGTGTACAGAATTTGGATTAATCTGCAGACTAATCTGCAGTGTTTGCAGCAAAAACTATACCTTATCTCACAGCTTTGGATTCCAGTCTCCCACTAAATACAGAGAGAAACAGACTGTAGGGTGAGCACCCAGTTTATATACTGAAGTTAAGTGGCCAGTATAAGTCAGGTAGTTCAACATGAAGTGAATTAGTTTCAAGCTTCTGGCTCTTGTTAAAGCTTCAGAACACTTTTGCATGTTGGCAACAGTTTACCTGGTGTAGAGGTGTAGTTGACCTAAAATACATTAGAAAATATCTCTTCTGAGTTTCATAAACTCCCCAAAGCTTTATCTGTGTTGCATAGTTTGGACACTAGCCTTGAGAGAATTTTAATTGCCAATGTTTCTTCTTTTGCTGCACAGAGTGGGGTGGGACCACACCAACAAAAGTCCCACAGGGTTACCCAGCATAACCTAGAGTTTACAAGTGAATCATAGTTAGTCATCTCACAACTGCACTTTTTTCTTCATAGTAATTCAGCTTGAGAAAGTCTGTTCTTCTTTTTTACTAAGTGATGGAATGAGAGAGCAACAGGTTTGCAGTTATATCGTACTTCACACACAGCAGCATGCCTGTATTTTCTAAGGATATATTCGAGTGTGATGTAAAACATCCTGCAGTTCAAAAATATGATCAAGAGTTTTCCAAGTGAATTTGGCTTTCATTTCAGTTTTAAATAAAAATGCCATTTGGATACAAACAATACTCCACCTATCTTTAACTTATATCCAGATACAGAAGCAATTCCTAAAGGTGTATTTGCAGCCAGCAGAGATAGTCTAGAGCTAACTAATTTAGTCAGCAAGCTGGCAGAAGCACACTTCATTATGTTTTACCTACAGGCCTATTCACAGTATTGCAGAGTTTAATGAGTTCCAGCTTTTCCTAACTTTCAGTAAAACCCTACTTAATGAAATAAAAAAGAGAAGGTTAAGAATAATGTGTTATTAAAAGGCAGCATAACACCTGTTTGGTGTATAGGCGAGGTGAGTTTTGTTTCAGTGGCAGAATGTTAACGAAAAAGAAATCATCCTTATCTGCAGCTTCCATGGTGTAGGGGTCATCAGTGTGAACTATAAAGTTTACAGCAAGTTGATTGGCATTTATTTGTTTTTTAATCATTTATGTCTTAGTTTTTAAGGGTTTTGATAAGCTTAGTAAAATAATGGAAATACTAAGGTGGAGGGGTCAATTATACAGAGTTCCACAATTACTGCTTACATTTTGAGATAGTGTTTTACTTTGTTGTCAGTGCCAGATAAGATAAGATATAGAGCAAAAGTACTGATAAAATGCTAGAAGATGATTCAGAACTTGGTGGTGAAACAAAAATTAAATTCACTTTGTGTTTCCTGTTTTAGTCGCCTATTAAAGCTGTAGATACTGCTAAGAATTTGAATCTAACTCTACATTTTACCACAGAACTTAATCAAAATGAGCAAGGAAACAAGGGAAATTTTTTTCTACTTCAGAGGGCCCTCAAGGAGAAGTATCTTAAATCTATCATCCTAATCTATTTCATAAGTGAAACTAAGAGAATTTTCAGCTATACCATTACCTGTGTTTCAAATTTGGCATATTTGGGAAGGAAAACTAAGGAGACTTTCCATCTAGCACCCTGGACCAGTATTAACTAGACTTGTATTACTGCATGATCTCTATCTCTAAATTGAACACAATATGTATCAATTGTGGCTAGGAAGAGAAAATGATGGTGCAGAGATTATTTTCCCTAAACCTCTTATTTTGTAATGTTTGCTTTGATTTCAACAGCTGGCTTGAATAAGCTGCCTAAGGAAACAAGCACATCCCATTAGGCTTTGCAACAAATGTCATACCTGCAGAAGAGCTAAGTATGGCAGACTGTACTGCTGTATTTCTTAATAAGACCTTAATAAGGCTTACTGCTCCAACATCCATTGCAGTGCTGTCAGATTTCCTACATACATTGACCAGTGTGAAGTTAACTCTCAGCCTCTCCATCTGTTTGACTGAAAACATAAGAAAACTCAAAAAGTATTTACTTGGTGCTTCCATGTGCCAACCACCATCCTTCCATGATTTTAAATGTGAAACTTCTTTTCTCTGGCTGCAGTAATGAGCATCTCCACAATTAACTTGGAAAGTGCTGAATTATTTAGCCTAAGTGGTGCAAGCTGTCTTCCATCTAGAACTGTAGAACCTGCTTTCTCAAAACAAGTGAGAACTACCCCTAACTGATTTAGGCTTTTCTGTTTTGATGAAATAAAAAAAAAAAAAAAATCAATGAAGAATTTAATATGATATATATAAATTTGCATAAGCATTTCCATCACATTGGTTTTTTTAAACTTTTAAAATATGATTGTAAATGTTCCATGATTAAAGATTACTATACACAGACTTTTATTGCTCTAGGAAGAAAGACATGTAAATTTTGTTTTATTGGCACTTATCTGCATTATAAATCAATTAAACTCATCAAATAGTGCTAAATCATCAACTATTCTAACTCAATTATTTCGTCTACTGTAATGTTGCAGCTGCTGCCCTGCTGCCCGGTAAATCTCTAAATTGAATACACAAACTAAGAAATAGACATAAATAAGCAAAATATGTGTTTGATTTATAAATGCTTTTTACACCCTTAGCGGTCTGAACTACGTACACACATGCACACTTTCCATGAGATAAGGCTCATAACTTTGAGGAAACAAAACAGTGACGTAATTTAGAGCATTCTCTAATGTGAATGGTTTTCGCAGGGAGAAGCTGTGTGAGTGTATACTCATAGAGTCAACGTTTTCAAGAAAAGTGGTGCAAAAGGGCGTGGCAAATCATAGAATCGTTTAGGTTGAAAGGGACCTCAAAGATCATCTAGTTCCAGCCCTCCCGCCGAGGAATACCAATGAGCTCCACAGGGTCAACAGGTGATGCCACTTTAAAAGTGTGTGTGACTCTCCAGGTGATGCCTGTAACACAATTGTTGGCGAGCAGTAGATTTGCCTTCAGGTTGGTCATTCCTTTTACAGGAAGCTGTGGTGATGGTTGATCTTACTTGAACAGGATCATCTGTTCCTGAAACTTGAAGGTAAAATTTCTGTTTTTAACTTGTTTTCTAGAGTTCAACTAATTTCAGCTTTAGTTCTGTCTGTAGGGTTGTGAGAACTCTATAGGTCATTAAGGCAGTACTTAAGAATGCTTTGTTTTTACTGCATGGTGCCTAATTCACAGATGCTTTGGAAAAGGCACCGATGTTAAACAACAAAGTCGTTGACGTTCTTGAGAGCTCCGATGAAATACATTCTCCATCTTTGCAAGTGCAACTCTTAAAACAGTTCTGAGGAGTTGCATGGAGTAAGCACTTCTCAGCCCAAAGCCTTGCTACATATGGTTTAGTGATGCAGTCTGGAAATGATCACTTGCAGGATGTTTTGAAGTTAACTTGATTCTGTGTCTGGAAATGTAGTGCCTCTGCTCTGCTGTAAAAGCCACATCTCTTCCTCTTGTAAATTTAGTGTCCTGTTGGCCCTGTGAGACCAGAGGAAAAAAACTTTCCAGTTATAATACAATACAAATTATAAATATGATACAATTATGAAATATAATTCATCTTAGAATGTAAACCTGGTGAAAAGGCAGAAGTTGGCTGTTGCCCTTTGAACTGCTGTTACATTTTGCTGTGAAAATGCCCATTAGAAATAGATGGAATCCTGACCTTGGCCCATAAAAGGCAGAGTATGCATCGTTTCTGATTTGTATTAAGCAAGTTGTATTTGAGAACTGGGTGCTACAGAAATGTCCAGCATATTTCAGACAATAAATGTCTCATTTTAGACGTAGTGCTGAATATTGCAGGATAAGAGAATGAGTGGGACCTGCCAAGTGAAATGACAACTGGTCAGAGAAAACTGAGCATCATTTGCTAGCTTTGCCAGACCTGCGTCCTTTATATTTGAAAACTTTGCGCTGCAGCGCGTGGCCAAAAGTATATTTTGTTAGACAGAAGGAACAGGATAAATCAAGTTCACTGTGCTGAAAAACAGTTTTTATTATGCAGTCTACAAAGGTAAAACACAAAAAGAGCTGGGAGAAATTCAGTGAGGGCTTGAAGTCGGAATTAGATTCAGAGGCTTACAATACCTGGCGGCTTATTTTTTAACTCTGTTCCTGAGAGACTGGAGATTTTTCTCACTCAGAAAAGTTAAATTCTTGTTTTGATTTCTTTGTTGGTTTTTTTGTTTGTTTGTTTGGATTTCTTTGTGGTTTTGTTTTTCAAATGTCAAATATTCTCAGTAATTTTAATGACCTTTGCCAAAGGTTAATTCAGTGAGTTTTTTAGTGGTTTGTTTTTTTTTTTACTCCTACCACTCCTCCTTCAGAACTACTAAGCTCTGAGGGAGCTGACCAGTCTTAAACAAATTGAAAGTGAGTTAAATGATTTTAATTTTGGTATTGTAGCAATCTCAAAGTCTGTTTGCCTTCATCACCACTTTGTGTTTCAGCAGATGATTTGGTTGCTGCAGGACTTGATCTCTTTTTGGAGAAATGTGTGTGTGTTCCTTTCTCTTCATCCAAGCTAGCATAACTTATACATCATTAGAAAGATAGTTCTCTCAGTACTTAGTTCTGGAGGTGATGGGTATAAAATGAAAGTACAGAGTGGTCTTGGTATTGATCTGGTACCCAAAAATCTTCCTAATAAATGCTGACTCCTTCCTAGTGTCCAAAATGCTGGCTTTAAGGACAGTTCACAAACATTCCTCCAGCTTTCTTCTTTCTGGAACAACACTATAAAAATATGAAGAAATTGCAGAAGTCCAAGTGATAATTTTCCTAATTGTCTTTTGCATTTAACCGTTCTGAGAATTTACAGCATGTTGTTACTGCATGATTTAATGTGCTATCTGAATTGTATTCATTAGTTTACTCTTACGTGGTATAAATCTCTAGACCTTATTAACAAAAGGGGCTTTGGCTAGAAGTGCTACCTTGCAGTAAACTGCACTTTAAATTAATGTGATTAATATTTTTAACTGTTTAAAGAGCGCAAATCTGATCAATCCCATCTGGTTTTTTAGTGTCTAAATTCTACCATATGGAACAAACTAAATATGCATGTGCAAACCATGCTTCTACTGGTAGAGGTGGAAGAACAGAGGAAATAAAAGAAGAAGAAAGAGAAAATAAGTGACACTTCTTTCAGATTTGCTTCTATCTCCCAAGATTTTACTATTAGATTTGTAATAAGAGGATTGTGAACTTCATCTTGGGAGACCTGTGTTCGTGTTCTGCTTTAGACCTAGATAGGTCTAAATCAGCCATCTTAGGTGGGTGGTTTATTGCTAAATTCTTTAAATTTCCCCATAATACTTGTGGTATTGTTTCAGACAAGGATTTTCTTATTAATATATATTAATTTTAAATTTCTTTGCTTGAGGTTAGGTTATTGCTGGCTTTGCCATCTTTACCCAGCTAACAGTCTTGAAGGTAATTAAGCACCACTTAATAAAAGCAACTGCTCTTTTGTGCTTTGTAGTTACAGATACTGAACCTTTGACAGAAAACATAAATAAAATCATTAAAGCACTGAAAGTTTTAAGAAGGATTGCAGCTTAGCAGATGTTGCTTGTGGCTCTTAGTGTGTAGCATTGTAGTTGCTGTAGTTGTGTAAGGAGACTCTTCAGAATGCGGGATCAGTACTATCTCTGGCTTTATATGGAATGTGAGCCATGATTGTTTTTAAGGAGACAGCAAAAAGCTCAAACCTTTACTATTGCTGAGCAGGCTGAAGTGCCTGAAGGCTTGAATCGTGTACTTTGGAGAAATGAAGAGTTTTTCTGCTAAAAACATGTTGTATTTCCCTTGTGGGTCTAACCTTTTTTGACCTTTGTTCCTGCGAACTGGCAATAATGTTTCCAGATTTTGATAGTACATTCAGTTAATATTTTATTACGTTATACTCTGTCAATAATGATGTGAGAACATTGCTACATTTTTAGGACAAAACATTGCCAGGTGGATTTCCAAAGAGTACTTCTCTCTGGCTAAAAACTGTCCAGTGGCTACAATCATGTTCAAGTGTTCTGTGATTTCATGTGTCCTGGTAGAAATTGAAGGGAAAATTCAGTTTCTCACCTCTCGGCAGTAGTAATTTGTGATCAAGGAATTATCTGGTATGGATGGCAAAAAGGCTTAACTGCAGAAGCCATTAAACTGTCTGGAAGCAGGAATGCCAAAGATAAAGCAACTCCTCATGAGTGGCTGAAGTTTCCTGTGGTCATGAGGTATGAAACAGCCACAGCATTGTCTTGTACCTGTCCTAGAATTCTAAGGGTCATGGACTACTTTTGGTCTGCAGAAATAGGCTTGGGGATGAACCCATTGCCAGGCTGAGGTGCCTCATGCTGATGCTTACAGGGGTGGCATCAATGCAAGGGTATTTAAGCTATCTACTTGTAATGCAGAATCACAGAATAGATCTATTTGGAAGAGACCTCAAAGATCATGCAATCTAACCTTTGACCCATCACTGAAGGGTCAAAGCTAAACCTTGACCCAAGCACCAGGGCCACATGCCACTTGAACACCTCCAGAGAAGGTGACTTCACCACTGCCCTGGGCAGATCATTCCAATGTTTGAGAACCCTTTCAGTGAATAAACATTTCCCAATCTCCAGCCTGAACCTCCTCTAGAACAGTTTACATCTATTTCCTCTTGTCCTGTTGCTTGTAACCCAGAAAATCTGGCATTCTCCTTACTCCAACCTCCCTTTGGGTAGTTGTAGGAAGCCAGAAAGTCTCCCTTCAGCCTCCTGTTCTCTAGACTGGACAACCCCAGCTCCCTCAGACATTCCTCATACAGCCTATGCTCCATGCCTTTCTCGTTGCCCTTCTCTGAATCTTTGCAGGCTCCTTGTAGAACTGCTGATGGTTGTAGGACTCTATCCAATGCATTGCTCTTTTTTTATTTCTTATTTTTCTTTTTTAATCTTCAAGCACAAGCATGTTCAATTTGCCTCAAGGGGTACATTAAAAATTCCCCAACAAAATAAACATCTGGAAACTGCTGAATTGCTTGGTCTTTTAGCCAGGGTATACCCCAAAGAGTTCTTAGTATAATGCAAATTGGGAGACTCTAGTTTGGACAAATTAAAATTAATCTGCCTTTAACAGTGCATTTTGAAAAAAATCTGTCTTGAATCCAATATTTTTGTAACAGAACTGAGAAAATATTGAGATCTAACCTATTTTTTGGTCATGGATAGTATCCCAGCTGAAAAGGCATTATGGGTTTTTCTGCCTGTACTTAAGGTTCCTGTGTTGTGTAATGCTTCATATTTACCAAATGCTTACTGATGTCTGATAATAAAGAATTTACAGCTAAGGGACATCTAGGGATTGTGCAGACCAAATTCAACACACTAAGGTCAGCTAAAGTTGCCCAGGTTGTCAAGGACAATGACTAGTTCTTTGACTGTCTCCAAAGATGGATATTCCATAAAATCTCTGGGCTATTCCCATGTAGATTTTTTTTTTCAGGTTGATAAAGGGGAAGCATGTCATTCAGCATGTAATTGTACGCAAAGTATGGATGAGCTTCCTAGCACAGTAGTTGTAATTGTTCTGTATGTTCAGTTATATTCCATCTATCAAATGCAATTTTAAAACACAAACACAAAAAAAAACCCCAAACCCAACACTGGTTTATTAATCTTCTTCATAAATACATTTCCCAGGGTTTTATCCTTTTTCTTTTCTTGACAGTATTTTACTCCTGTGTGAAATAATTTAATTTTTGTCTGTCTACTAAATGCTTTACAAAGAATTTTTTTGAGGACTTCTTTTGTTTTTCTAATCTCTAGAGGCATAATGAAAGTCAAGGCAACCTTGATGTCCTTAAAGGAGAAGAAACTAGTGATAGAAGGAATCAACTTTAAGGATTAAACAGGCATTTGGGAGCTAATGCAACAGTTGGAGGGGCAGAGGGCTGGTGTGGGACCCAGAAGCATTGCCTAATAGTGTGTAAGATGCCCAGGCTGTGCAGCAGAGGTGGTGATGCACTGCCAGATAGAAGTCTCTTCCCTCTACTACCTTGAACTTCACAGCCATGTCAGAGGTCTTGTTTCACGTGAGATTCCTGATGGTCAATGCGGGTCTCTTTGCAAAATGCCAGGTAATACACCCTGAGGCTAGGACTGGAAGCAGTGATGGCCTTGTCAGTGGGAGGTATAATCTATTCAAGTTACTTAGTTGCTGAGTGTTGGAGTTGAGGGAGGATGTGAGCAAAGTGAACAAGTATTGGAAAGAATAAACAGCATATAACTGGTTCTTGGAAAATGAGAAGCAGTAAGAGCCAGGGGATGGGCTAGAATATCTGAGCTATGTACAGGGTTGCAGAGTTCTAATCTAATTTGGAGTAAGAGAGACCTGGTGAGATAAATTGCATGCCTACAGTGCTGCAACGGATTGATTACAGAATCTTTAAGGAGATAAGGGGGAAGGGCAGAGTAGTTACTGCAAGAGAGCAGCTCAAGTTCAGAGACCTCTGCTCTAGAACAGGTGATGTGAGCTCATAAATGAGAATTAATTAGAGAGGCCAGCAGGAGGGATGCAACAGTGAACACCACTTACAGGCTGCTCTGTCAAGAGAAGGAAGTAGAGGAAACCTTTTTTGTTGTTGTTCTTGACAGCTGGAAGAAGCTTCATGAGAATTTGCTTTGGTTTTTTTTTTTCATGGAGAGTTTAATTGCTAATATTTTCTGGAAAGCCAGTGTGATGGAGCACGGGCAACCCAGAAGCTTTCTTGAGTGCACTATTGTAGAGGATGAACAACCTTTCTAGGGCAGATGCTCTGTGACAACAGAAGTTCTAATTATGTGTAAGGAAAAAAAAAAATCTTCATATTGATTGAAAGTTATTTAAGCATTAGGGCAGAGGCTGGAAACATTTGATAAATCTCCATCACTGGAGACACCCAAGACTTAACCTGAGTCACTCTCTGGATAACCTAAGATGGCTTTGAAATTGGTATACTTTCAGTCTGAGATTAAACTGGATGAACTCATTATGTTCCTTCCAACTAAAATTACTTTATGAATTGTTATATGTGTGAATCTGGGAAGTCTGAGTGATGATGTTACTAGAACAGGAAGATGAAATAACCAAACTGATATAGTTTCTAGTTCTGGGATGAGCTTAAAAAAAAAAAAGGTGGACTGTGTTTCAACTTTTATGTTGTTTTTTGCCTTTTAGGGTTGCCAATCTCATCCTTCATGTACATGGGAAGATGGATGAGTGACTTTTGTAGGGAGTCCTGCAGACTCTGCTTCTCAGGACTGCTACACATAATATGAATATTGTTAAATAATACTCCTGCTTTTATGGAGCCGTTGTTATCCTTAATTAAATATTTAAGGCTGAAACATTAAAGTGCTGTGTTTGTTTTATGGTTAACATAATCTCAACAATTCCCATTGCACTTGAGTTTATTTATGTAAAAGTGCATTTTTGTATGTATGATCCATAAGAAAGGGGGAAAAAAAGAAAAGCCAACAAAGGAGCGTGTGTATATCCCAGTCTTAGTTGTAATAGCTTAGGCATTGACACTTCAACTTCCAGACAATGAGTGACAGGTTTCTTGCAGCTATTCAAGTACTTTAATGTTACTAGTCTATGGAGATAGTCTCTGCTGTATGTTGTGTGACAGA
Source organism: Psilopogon haemacephalus (assembly GCA_013396835.1). Lineage (NCBI taxonomy): Eukaryota > Metazoa > Chordata > Aves > Piciformes > Megalaimidae > Psilopogon > Psilopogon haemacephalus. Next base: position 2,314,643 of record VWZI01005210.1, read on the forward strand.
GCTGGAGCCTGGTCTCATCTTTGGCAAGATGGATCAGTGCCAGTCAAGGGCTTAAGTTAGAGTTTCCAGGAAATGCTTTCAGATGGGATATCTGAGAGTTGCTATCTAGCTGCTACAAGCTTTCCCTTGCCTTTGCTTTGTCATGCAGTCGAATCTATGATGCTTGCTGCCAGAATACAAGAGTTTGATCAGCCTTTCTTGCTTTGGTCCCCTGGCATTCAGCCTGACTTTGCTGATAACATACTGTCTGCTAAGTGAAAGTATACGCTGAGAAAGCTTAACAGAAGTTAAGCTTCAGAATTCATTGCTGGAGGTTGAAACAGTTTATGCAAAGATGTGATCAGGCCTTCTGAAGGAATTTTTTTCCCTATAAATTTTCAGATTTGGTAAAGCCCAAGGAAGCAGTTAAACTAAACCATGAAGTACCATAAAATGTCTCACCTTGAACAGCTGCACTACAATCATGGCAGAGCTAAGATTCATTTCAACTTGAGACCTGGCTGAATTTATTCTGGTTATGAATTTCAACAGTTTTGAAATTATTTTGAATTCTCTGAGAATGTTCAATGGCTCATCTGAAGCACATCTTACCTGTGCTGGAACACACTTAACTCTTGTAAGAAGTCAACCTGAAGGCACGTTCTCTAACAGATGTGCCAAAGTTTTGCCTCTCAGGTTAGATTTGCAAGATTTCTGCTGCAAAATGAGAGGGGCTTTAAAAAGTGCAAACTATAATAACTGGGTTTACAGTGCATGCTCAATTGCATGTATGACATTATATTTTGAAGCATGGAAAAATATATATTTGGGGAGAGAGGAACTGTTTGGTTTGAGCATCAGAAAGCAATGGAAGCACTTAAATTTCTTCACTGATAAAACAACACTTAGCCCTGCTTCAGGTTGCTGTCTCTGTAGCTAGGTTACCCTCTCCAGATATGACTGCCTCTTACAGAGCACCTGTGTTCCCAACTGGTATATAAATGCCAATGGCATTTACATGGAGGAGTTAAAGTTCCAGTCTGTTTTGCTAGAAAATACCTTGTTTTGCACACAACAACGCTAGCCAGGAAAAAAAAGAGTTGGATTTTCTCCCACCTCTTTGATCTTATTAACTGAGTGTAAGCCTTTTGCTTTCAGTTCGACCAGAAGTTCTGTACCATCCCTGGGAAATTACTAGTACTTTAAGTGCTTCTAAATAAAATCCCAGGCATCTCGTCTGGGATTATCTCACCTGAAACTGCTATGAAATTTCACTTGATTTTGATCTGAGTTACGCTAATATATACAAGAGACTTAGAAACTGTTGCCTAAAGCAAAAAAACCCAAGCAAACCCCAAGACAATATTCAAACATACCGGGCTTGTTCAAGTATTTTTTAATTATTATTATTATTTCCTAAGTTGTTTTTATCAGTTTGTGTGGCTTTGGGGTTTTTTTAAGCTTCAGTGATTGCTTTTTTTTGGTGTTTTTTTTTCTATCTTCTCATCACAATGCTTTATTTTTTTCTTTTTTTGTTTCCCCTCTCAATGTTAACTCATCTTTCAAGGTAACGTGCTTACTTAAGGCTGGCTACTGAACTATTTGGATGCTTCTGCTTTAGATTCTGGTTTTATGAATACTACAATTACATAAACCCATAATACTAGATTCAGTATGGCAGTAGTCACCAATGGAGAGAACTGTGTTGCTCTGGAGACAGACTTCCTGTCTTCTTTTGCCTTTTATATTACCTCTTTAAATGAGATGTTGCATTTCAGAGGATGAATGTGGTAAAAATGTTTCTTTGTGTATTCCCCTAGTTGTTAATAAAATAAATAACAGGGGTGTCAGTGTGTTTCTCAGCGAATGCTCATCTTATTGTTGTGCTGGGGTTTTTTTTTCTGCTGTATTAGTTGGACTGTGGGGTTTTTTTATTATTATTTTAATACTGCATCAGACAACTGTTACATCTACCTTTTCCATCTTTTGCCTGTCTTGTAACAAAGCAAGTCAAGGGTGTGGTTATCCTGAGAATATACTTCTAGGGTAGTGTAATAAATGAGGTCCTAATAGGAAGTTGGAAACACTGATGATTTATGGCTTTCTACAACACTCATTAGACAGACACATCAGTGTGTAACATCCCATAAATTATATTACACGATGTAAAAAGCCATAAATTGTCATTTTTAGTGTGAGTTATTGCCTTTAAAGACTTTTATTCCCTGCTGCTAGTGTGAGCTTCTATGGCTTCCTCACCAATTCCTGACTAATGATTTCAGCAACTGCAGGAAGGAGACCAGGAGATACAGTGGCTGATTAGGTGGCACAACTGCCTTAAAGCTGTTAAGTCAGAGGTTAAACTACTTTATAGAGAAGATATGATCTACTTGCCTGGTAACATCCTTAACATTGAGCGTTTCCGAATGTCATTCAGACCAACTGTATTCTTTTTCTTCTCTGTTGTTAATACCTGACCAGTGAAAAGCAGAAATGCTTTAGAAAATGATGATACCAATTTGTACTGAGCAGTCAGCTGCAGCAAAATTAAGATAAACATAATTCAGTCTTTCCTGTTGATTTGCTCACCTCAGAATTTGCAGAAGTACCTCAGAGGAGATACTGCTAATATTCCTAGAGTTGTGGTAAATTATAACATTTTAAAGTGATGAACCATCAAAGCACTGGGTTGTGTGCCTTAGCCTCTACTGCAAGTGAATTTGAACAGAGATTAATAAAGAGAGGGCACTGCAGGTAGCACTAGTATTTTTTCATGCAGCTCTGCTCATTCGGCTCCAGGTAAGGTACTGTGTTCCTTCAAGTCATACTGGTTATCATTTCCAGCTCTGTGTGGAGGTTTATGCAGGAGGAATGTAAAATAGAACATATCAAAGCTTGCTTAACTGCTAATTTTAGACTCTTTGGGGATGCTTTTGTTCGAGAAGTGAGCACTGCATTTCAGGCTGCTGGTGGCAAAGTGTCATTATGAGAACTAGACACTGCAAACCCAAAATAATTTATTATGGATTTTCCAAGAAATTCTTCCTCACAAATCCGTTTGTTTTTTTTTTTCCCCTGGAATGCTTGCATGTACCATGGCTTTTAGGGAGATTTTTTTTTTTGCCACGCCTTTGTTAAACCTTAGTTTAGCGAGTATCTTTCTTCATCCAACCTCTTCCAGTTCAAGTTATTGATGAGGGAGAGAGATCTCGCTAAAAGGCATCTTGGCAATCTTGTCTTACGCATCATGAAAAGGATAATTCTGTTAAAAATCAATTTTAGCATTTTTCCAGCCGTTTTTGTTGCATTCTAATAGAAGAGCTTTTTGTATTCCTCCATCCCCCCAGCCCTGGCCCTGAGACTGGAGCACATTTCTGGCTAAATCGTGCCCTCTAGTGAGCCGCTTCAGTGGGATTCACTTCACAAAACTTGGTCTTAACTGAGGTGGATTATTTTCTTACATAGCTTGGAGAATTAATCAAATATAGATCATACAGATAACAAATTTATGCTTTTTTGCTAGGTGAGAGAAAGGTGAATGTTTTATTATTTGTAATGCATTCCTAAAGCTGCCACACTTTAATATCATCCCATGCAGGAAAAGAAAGCAATGCTATTTGTACTTTGTCATCCTTATGGAGCAGTAATTTAGGCGCTGTCAGTTGCATGGATGACCTCGATAGCAATACTGAGCTAGAAAAGAGGAGGCCAATTATAACTGAGTTCTGGTTTATGTTTTAAAATAGATCTGCAGTGTATTTAATTGATTTACATGGAGAAGGGACAGAGAGCATCAGGAATTTTAAAAGAAAATGCTGCCTGAAGTAAATGTATGAACTGAACAAAGTCACTGCTGACTTGAACTCAGGAATGCCTCTTTAAGTGAGGGGCAATTGCTTTTTGCTGACTATTGGTTTTAAGCATTGTTTGAATTCAGGTTGAGGACTGTAATATATTGTGGTTTACTAATGTCGTTCGTTCATAGAATGGCTTGAGTTGAAAAGACCTTAAAAATCATCTAGTTCCGACCCTACTGTAATGGGCAGGTATACCTCCCGTTGGACCAATTTGATCAAAGCCTCATCCAACCTTTTATACTTTCACAGATGAAGTATCCACAACTTCTCTTGGCAACCTGTTCCAATGTCTCACCACCTGATATCATCTGATATTTTAAAATGTATTAACATTTTATATATTCAAATTAGTTTCAAATGTTACAGTAATGGAATCAGTATTTGCAGGACTTAGGCTTGATGTTGTCCAGTTTGTTCAGATTCATTTCAAAAGGTGATGTTGTGCTGTAATACTACCTCTCACCTTCATAGCATATTAACACTTCTATGATCAAATATTGTGCAACACATCCCAAACAGGAATTGTGAGCACATGAAATTAAAAGCTCTGTGTTCAGTTTGTATTTAATCAAATAGGCATATTTTTTTAAGAGCTCTGAGGGTCTAATCCAACTGAATTATTTTGGCACTGTTAAAAAATGGCATTTATTCACATGCTGAAATTTTTTTAATGCTTCCAAAGCCAGCTTTTCTGACATTGCTCAACTCTTATATTAAAAGGTTATGTAAGAAAATAATTTCATTGTTATGGAAATGAGATCTCAAAAGACTTTTGATGCTGTGCTTGATTTGTATTGAGTTTTGGGTTTTTTTTTATTCTTATCTGAAATGCAAAACTACAATTTAAAAAATTTTATGAATTAAAGATCTGGTAAGAACAATTTGGCTGAGGAACATTGCTCACTGTGTACACTAATGCTTTTCCTAAACAATTAACTTCATCATTCTTAATGTAGGCCATTTTGACTTCTTCCTAGTGATATTTGTGGGTGCGGGGTCAGACCATATACTGCAAAACGGACTTTTAGAATTTATATTATATGAGTTCAAGAGCTGATCTTTTTAACATGTTTTATGCATAGGAATTAATATGTCAAATGATACTACGTGACTTTGCCGATGCATCGAAATCTCGTCAAGTCCAGGTTTTGATGTGATCTTTTCCTTGAGAGATCTTCCAGTGATGCTGTGTAGAAGCTTTTCTTTAATAATGATGTAGAAAGCAGTAGTCTCAGATACAAATAAAAGCTTACAGATCCTATCCATAAGATAAGTAGCAACTCCTTTGGTGGCATGGTCACATCTCAAGATGCTGTGATACAGCGTGGCTGACCTGCCTGTGAAACTAGTAAAGCTGTACTAATGAGTTGCTGTAGCTGCTCAGATGAGACATTGAGATCAAGCAGTTATTTCTGTAGCCAAAGCTACATTGTGTGCAACCTTGACCCATGCTGTTTGGGTGTGCTAGAGTGCTCAGTGCCTGGTGTGGTGATCTGTGACCCTGTTGTATAGGATGGCTGGTCAGCTCTTAAATTTTTAAACAAAAGCTATGTCTCCATTACAGACAAATAGGGAGGGGTGGATGGGGAAGTATATAGAATGACTTTTTATTACTCTTTTTTTCCCTTAGGCTGCATGCCTGAATGTCAGTGTAAACTCTGAAATCAACCTTTCATTCATACCTAGAGAGAAGAAAATAGTCAGTAAAGCATTCCAGTATCTGCTGTTCTGTAAGAATTTAGGGCTTCTGACCTGCAACCTGTGCACTGACTTTGGGTGTTAGTGGGGCGCTTTTGAACAAAGGGTCTTTTGCTGAAGGTTCTGGTCATCAAGTTTGGTTTGTGGAATGGAGAAGTTGGAGTACTTTGTCTAGAACAAATTTTTTACTCATTTGGGTTTTTTTTACACATGTGGTGTTTTTCTACTGACTGAGCCAGTCATTGTCCAAGTTATGCAACGCAGAGCTTAGTGAAAGTTTTGTGCAAAATGGGGTGTTTCTTTAAACCTTTCTCCTCAGATTTTTGAAGGAGGAGAGTTGGAAATGCTGTATATGCAATCTAATGGTTGAATTTAAGGATACTATAAGGGTATCTATCTGCAGCTACGATTTAAAGACAAGAAGGTGTGGAATTTTCTATGACAGAGCTTCTGTAGATCCTAGATGAATTACTGCATCATGTCATACAAGCTTTGTAGCCAGTGAGATATTAACAGTTTACAAGGCCACCCATAAACCAGTAAATGTGTGACAACTGAGTCGTGTAGCCAATGTGTACCAGATTATTCCAGGTTAACATTAGGTCACGTTTAAGAACAAAAAGAATGCATGTATTAAACATCAACAAAGCTTACACAATTTATACTAGGAAGCTTTAAATGCAGGTAAAGGACAGAATTAAGTAGGTTATTTTGAGTGATGAGTTCTCTTTGAGGGACCGTGCTGAAGGAACTTTACTATACTGGCCTAGCAGAACTTCTGCCTTCGCTCCTGCTTCGCATTCATCGTGATTCCAACTGTGTCAGCATGCTCAAAGTCTTTTTTTTTTTCCTTTCCTTTTTTTTTTTTCCAGTAGCAGATGCGTTCTTCCACTTTTGCACAAAGTAACTGCAGCTGATACTTGATCATAAATATCTCTAAGAAGATATTTTTAAATTAAAGTGGTATAAATTGCTTCAAAATTATCAGACGCTTGAAATATACACACTGCATTTATTTGTTTTGAATTGATGAATTGTTTATGGAGCACATACATACATATCCTTTTGTTCCAAAATGAATGGGTAGAAAAATTTGGAAACATTGGCTGGAAAAGTTCTTTCGATTTCTAGCTTGCCTCTCCCTAGTTATTAGTCAGCTGTGCATAGAAGAGCTCTGTCTGAATGAAAATAAATCAATTGTGCTGGTTGTTAAAACTAGCTTGATTGTTGTCTTTCAGTTGCAAGGATATTGCAAAGCTTTCTCCTTCCAGTGGTTAGAAACCTTTTTCTGATTTCTTCCCTGAATTTATTTATGGGCACTCTCTGTTTGTCTGACTTCAAGACCTCATAAATTCTTTTACTGAAATACCCAAAGCTGAAGTATATACTAAACCCCAATATTTGCTCTTCAGAGGAATTTTTAGGAACCCAGTAAGAAGTCATGTGGTAATATCATGAGCTGGAAGATGGGAGCTCCGTTTTGGTAGCAAATCTGTTCACACATTTTCTTCCCTGTCAGATGTTCAACAGTAGCTTCCAGTCCCTAGGATCTGTGTCTTTTTGTGTAATTTGCTGTCCAGTATTTCAGAACAGACAACACTGTATATCAGTACTGGAATATTGTTGACTCATGCTAGCAAGTCCCATGAGGTGGTTAATAGCTACTTCTGTGGAAGTAGCTACTTTTCCTTGGAAAAGGACTGCTGGAAGTGTATGCACATAATGGGATTCTAAGCCATCACAGGGTTTTAACCAAAATTCCACAGTGTCTGTAACAGGGTCAGTAATCATTCTATTTATGGGAAAAAAAAAAAAAAAAAAAAAAAAGTTTCTTGCAGGGTTAACTCAGGATTAACATAAATGACAAGAGCATGTCGTTGTATGAAAGTTTGGTTTTTTTCTTATGCCAGTAAAAGAATTGCTGCCTTATTAGCTGTTAAATCATACTCAGCTTTGGTAGATCTTAAACTCAGAGACTGGCAAGTAAAACTTTTCAGTGAAAATATTATGATGTTCAATTCTCAGCTGACTAAAAGCAGTAGTTTACATCAAAATGCAGTTTGTCCAGACTATTACTACTACTGCAATAGGTTGCCCAGGAAGGTTGTGGATGCTCCCTCCCTGGAGGTGTTCAAGGCCAGGTTTGATGAGGCCTTGAGCTACCTGTTCTAGTGGGAGGTGTCCCCACCTATGGCAGGAGGGTTGGAACTACATGATCTTTGAGGTCCCTTCCAACCTAAACCATTCTATGATTCTATACTCATCTGGGCCAGATTTGATGTCACCTTTTGTAAATGTATTATAAGGTATATAGATGACAGTGATCAGTTGTGCAGCATATCAGTATGTAAAAGTAGGAACATAGAAAAGGAAATTACATTCACAGCCAGCTGCAGACAGTGTATCCTGGAGCAATTCTGGCTTTGTCTTTGCCAATTGGCTTGTAATTTGCTTCTGAATGAAAAGCAGTTGATAACAGGTTTTCAAATGGGTATTCATCCATTTTAAATGTCTGAAATTAAGAGCTAAATCTTATTTCACGTTCAGACCTCTCTTATTCTGCCTTCAAACTCAAAGGTTGATTATGGACGTAGATTTCTGTCCTTTCGTCCTTCCTTATGTGGAAGCAGTTGCTGCAGAGGATTCTTACAAGTTTGAGGTATTCCAGTTGTCGTTCTTCTTCTCCAGAGGAGACTGCGATAAGGACCGTGTGTCATTACTGCTTGCTGTGGAACAAGTATTTTCATCTGGTAGCTCAGTGGAAACTAGAAACTGACAGTCCTGTGCAGGTGTAGAATTTTTAGGTTACATGACAAAAAATGCAGCCTGGTGTGAAACCTCAGCTGCTAAATTTATGAAACACTTACTGATATCCTCAAGGGTCTTCTGAAGCTGTTAGTTCTGAACACTACCAAGGATACCCAGAATAACGTTTTACCAGAAATTCCTGAAATTTCTCTAGCTCTGTAGCAGCAACTGGCAGCTAAAAATGAGAACCACATAGTGCAAATTCTCTGCTACTACGGCGTGAAATAAAGTTTTGTGCTGAGAAAATTAATTACCTTTAAAGAAAAATGAATAGAATGTTGTCGATTTCTAACCTTTGAAGAAAGGATACTGATGAGGGGAGCAATAGTACTTTGAGGCAATGCAATTTCTTTTTATTGTGTAACAATTGACATGTGATTTCAAGTAGACAATTGGGTAGTGTGAGTCGTTTCATCTCTGCAGAATTCTGTGGCTGTTTGTCAGACCACTTTTTATTGTTCTTTTCTTCCTCCAATTAGCACCCTAACATTTCCTGCTGAATTCTTTTGTCTTTCTCTGTCCAGTCCTGTGCTGTTTCATGAATGGGAGTAAGCCACCCTGATGCCTTTGTATACTGAAAATAGAGAGCAGTGATGGTGATGAAAAAAGACTGCCTGTAGTAGCCACCTCTCTTCCTGTTTTCTTCCTCTGTCTTTTTCCTATTTATCTCCACTGGAGATTTTGAAAGTTGAAATGTTGTGAGATATGTGTGACTAAGTTGGTATACATCTTGTGAAGTAGCATGTGTAAACTGAAATGAAATGCAGCAGAGGGAAGTTGCTTCTGCCATGTGTTCCTAAACAAGGTTGCACTAAAATTGTAAAATGTCTCTCAGGCTTCTTTTTTTTTTTTTTCTCCCCTGTCATATTTAAGTACCTTTTTGTTTGGACCCTTTGGTTTGGTTTATGTTCTCAATGAAGATTTCCTGTTAATTTTCTTTTAATATGTTGTTATTTTTTAGTACTGGAAACCTTAAATTCGTGCAAAGCCACCTGAATGATTGGTGGTATTTTCTAAGTATGTGGTTGTAATAATTCCTGGGCAATATATTTGTGGAATTTTTAATAACAAATATGGTGTCTAATATGACTTAAGCAATTAACATAGTGTGTGTGTGTATATATATATATATAAAGACTGTGAGGCTGTACAATTATTGGAGCACTTTATGACTCTGCTAATTAGAATAAAGAAAAAAATAAGTTAGTGGACAAGCTTCAAGGGAATGACAAGGTTGACAATATTGCATTGTTTGCCTTCAGCAAGGTAAATTTGAGAACAAAATGCCATGTGCCAGACCTTTTGATTCTTCTCTTGACCTCTATGTAGAAGGTTTGGGAGAATCTCAGCACAGCAGTTAAGAGATTTAAAAAAAAAAAAAGTAGATAGTTTGTGTGAGCCAATAGGCCAAATGCTGAAAGCTGCAATGATTACCAGGAACAGAAACAAAAAGCAGCAGGCAAGCTTTAGGCGTTCTGGAAATAATATTGATAGAATAGTTCCCACTGGCCAGACGTAATCTGATGTTTGAGTATGGTAGGTAAAAAAATTGGAGAAGCTTACTGAGTCACTCTGAATAAACACTTCACAGTGGATAATGTATTCAGTGCAAGTCTCTTTTTTTTTTTTTTTTCCCCTCAGGAAAATGTTTAATGGCATATTACNACTTCCATCAGCGTTGCAGCTCAGCCAGCAGAATTTTATGCACAACCATTCTGAAGAGTAGGAGCACGTGTAGAAAATAGATCAGCTAGAATCAAATCTTGTTAATGAATGCACAGAATTCTCCTCATTGACAAACCAACAGTGAAATGTTTTATCAGTCTCACTTCTACAGAATGTAACCTGTAAGGCAATCTGTACTGGGAAAGTAGATTGAATTTCTGCTTCCCCCTCCCCCCGCCCTTTTCCTCTGTATTTTGTGTACTTATTCTTTACTTTTGTTTCCACAGTTAGAGATACAGTATCTTTTGAGTTATTATAAAGGTAGCTGTTTATTAGTCCACTGGAAAACTATTCTGTTAAACATCCTGATCTGAGTTTAATAGTTACAATCTCAGGCTTTGCACACAGAACTGATGCTTAATTCACCAATCCTTCCTTGTGCCGCTGCAGTGCTTGAAGAGACAAAGTGATGCTTTAGATGAAGCACAAATGTTTGTACTGACACTACTCAGAATAATTCTAGGTAAATGTCAAGTGATTGTCATCTCTTGTGTGTGTAGTCCTGCAGTGAGTTGGATTTACCTGGAGGAAGATTAGATTAGTAAACTGAGTAGAATACAATAGGATGTTTTACAAGGGAACACGTTGCTACTTATCTTTTTCACTTATGTATTAGTATCAGCTGTGGTTTCTCATGTCAAAACAATTATATTAATGCCAGTTTGCAATCAATTAGGTTTTCAAAACTTGATACGTGCTTAGGTGCTGTGACACCAACCACCTCCTTGTTTTAGATTACCAGGCAGTGGTTGACACCATCAGCTGTAGTACTGATAGTGAGAGCAGCTTGTGATTTTGGTTATTATTGTTAGTATTTGTTTGGCCATTTTGGGTCTGGTGGGTTTTTTTTGGGGGGGTTGCTTGGTTGGTTTTTTTATTGTGAGGGTTGGTTTGGTTTTTGTTGGGTTTTGTTTTTTTCTTTGGGTAAGGTGGTTTCTTTGTGGGGTTTTGGTTGGATTTATTTTTCTTTTGTTTGTAATCAAACACAGCAATAGCAGTCATAGTTGTGTCACTGTGGCTGATGTTGAGAGCTGTGACTGTGGCAGGCTGGGTACTGATGAGGATCTCTGGCCATGGCAAGTGTAGTAGTAGACAAGTTGGCAGTTGCCCTGTCAGACAGCTGGAAGAAGCAAGAACTGTATTTCTGACAGTACTAATTGGAACATACGCAGGGCAGGCAGGCCCTTCTTAAGCCATATCCTTATAAATAACAACAAAAAACATGAAGGAAAGAATTATATTAAACACACACACACCATTAAGCATAACATTGTAGTTCTGTTCTTGGACAGCTTCTTTTGAGTTTTGCTGTACTAATAAAGAGATTATATGTCATTTTGACCTTACAAACAATGCTTTAAATCAGACCATATCAGCTCATGCTGCAGCCAGTCCAGCTACTGACTTAAAGCTCTGTGCAGTTCTGAGGAAATAAATGACTTTTAACAAGTGTGGCAGAGTGACATGGGTTGTTTTGTGCTTCTGTGAGTACAACCATAAGTGACTTTGCCTTCCAGCTTTTTCTTGCACCTTCCTAGACATGTATTAAGGGATTTGTCTAATAACACCCTCTCAGACTTTGAGCTCAAAACTGAATATTTGCTGTAGAAAATGTCAAATTCTGAAAGAGTTTTTACTTTCAGGTAGGTCAGTGACCTAAACTTCTGTTTCTTAGATTTCCACTGATGGACAGACTATTAGAAGTTTTGTAGACAGCATGATGCCATGTGTGACATTCTTCAACCACAGCTTCAGTGAGAATTTAATGCTAATTATTTTTAAGTGTGTTACAGTTTTTGAATTTCGCTGAACAATTGAGTGTACCAAAGTAGAGGTTTTTTGTTATGTTTTTCTTTTTTTTTTCATGAAATATAAGGAAATTGGAACTGGGGTGCAAATTTGTATATGTGGGGGTTTTTTGGTTTAGTGGTGGTGGCTTGTTGTTTGGTTTTTTTTTTGTGTGTGAGTAAAGATGACTTTGTTTTTGACAGAAGGAAAAAAAAGTTGAAATAACATAAGATCAATACTTTGCAAGTAAGACTAAAGTTGGAGGGAAAAAAAAATATATATAAATGATATTGCATGCCAGGCTAAAAATACAGCTGTCCTAAAGAGCTGGGGGAGGAAAGAGGTCTTGATGGACAGTAATGCTATGGGAATAGCTGTCAAAACATATTGACTGTTTCTGTATAGCTGCTTCAAAGGATTTTCACTCCTCAAAATTGATAACAGCTATTCATCAATCTTAACAAATTGAAATGACAACTAGATGTTTTAAGAGTTGGCTATTTATGTTTTTAAAATTATTCCTAAGTTTTTATTCTGTGTTTCTACATAGCAGAAGGGCATTATTTAAAAATAAGTTTAAAAGCAACACCTTTTCTTTACAAATAAGTCTGCTTATTTGATTGTATCTCATCAACTTTATGTGATCCAGTTTTGTGAATTTGGTGCTTGCTGAACTGATCAGGGTAGAATTTGTTGCTTGTTCATCTCTTGTGGTTTCTTCCCTATCAATGTTTAGCAGCTCTTCAAATTTGCAACATAATACACAGTAACTTGATATGTTTTGTTCTGGTTTGCAGGTATTTAAAATTAATAAATTGAGCTGCTCTAGTGGTTGTGTAAAGTACAACATTGAGTTAGTGCACAAGAGATCAAGTCCAACCACCTTGCCAAAGAAGGATCACCTAGGGTAGTTCATACAGGAATGCATCCAGGCTGGTTTTGAAAGTCTTCAGAGAAGGAGACTCCGCAACCTTTCTGGGCAATCTCTAACATACACAGTGAAAGTATTTATTTTAACTATTTTTCTTTTTAATGGCATAACATTTTTAGGGACATGTTTTTACTGAATACATTTTCTCCTGTTCCCTGGCACTTGTTAACGGTGCACAAGGAAGAGGTACATATGTTTATATGTGTGTGTGTATAACATATATGCTTTATACTTTTGGAAGAGCAGTGACATACCAGCATTTTTGGTATTAAGGTGTAGTATGGTCACAGTCTATACAATATTTTCCCCAAGTGACTCCTTCACATATAGTTTTTTCAAATAGGAAACACTTGGGTGAAAAAATGGAGATTTAACTTTGTGAATTTTTATTTGCTGAGGGTTTTTTTCTCTTTGGTCATTGTATTCCAGTCCCCCAACACACTGGAATATCTCTGTATCTATTTCAAGTTCAGGGAGTCCCAAACTGGTCACAGATGTGGTCTCAAGGGTGCTGAATAGGGAGAGTAATTGCTTCTATCTGCTTAGTAGCCACTCTCCTGCTAATGCAGCCTAGTATGTATTTGTGGGGTTTTTTTTCACTGCAAAGACACTGATAATTCGTGTTCAGCTTGCCTACCAGAGCCTGAAGTCTTTTTAAAGCTGTTCTTTAGCTAGTTACTGCCTAGCCTCTACTGCTGTGTGGGGTTATGCCAAATCTAGGGCTCCACATTTGCCTTTTTTGAACATCAGGATGTTTTTGGCAGCCCATTTCTTTAGCCTGTCAGCTTCTTTGTAACAGTTCCACCCTCCAGTGCCTTGGCCCCTGCCATCAGGCTGAGAGTGCACTCTAGCCTATTGTCCAGCATGTTAACAAAGATGTTGAACAGTTTCAGCCTGGGTATTGATCCCTGAGGGATGCCACTTGTACTTGATTGGCAGTTGGACTTTTTCCTGCTGGTTACAACCCCTCGATTCTACCAGTCTAGACAGTTCACTTATCCAGCCCATATCTCACTAATTTTGCTATAGGAATATTATGGGTTATTTTGTCAAATATTTCTGATGCTTTGCTATCAAAATGGTGCTTCACTTTTTAACAAAAACAATTGGTGTTTGAAGATAAATACTGAAAATTTTAGAACACAGTTAATTTTACAAAAAAAAAAAAAAAACAAAAAAAAAACCCAGGAAAAGTTCCTCTATAGAGAACTCAGCATATTCAGCAAAGAAAAGGTTTGATTTTTGTATAATTATACCTCTGTAAAGAAATCTTTGAAGTCTCTGCAGGAATCGTTCTCCATAAAAATTTAATAAATATACTACCTTGCTGTTTTAATTGTGTGGGATCAAATGAAAATATGTAGAACACTTGGTAGCTCAACAAGTTCTGAGGTACATCTTCCTGTAGCTGTGAACTTCTTGAAGCTGTTTATCACCTTTGGAAAGAAAAGGAAAAATGAAATGTTAAGCATTTTTAAGCATCCAGCTGTGGTTTGTAAGGTATTTATGAACTTGTAAACAGAACATGGAAAATAAGCAGTGAGGCAATTTTGGGCCTGTTAAACAGGGCAGTGACATGACTCTTGTTTTATGTTAAGGTGATTTCCAGGTTTTAAGTAACAAGTGACACAGCAGGAGACTGTAGTGATACGGCCAGGACTTTATTTTTTTACATTTCTACTATGAAATCAGATAGTTGCAGTTAGGAAAATACATATTGTTTGGGTTTGGTTTTGGTTTTTGTTTTTTTTTTTTGGTGGGGGGGTTTCTAACTGATTTCAAACAGTTGGTTTTTTGGGTTTTTTTTGTCCCTTTCCTTGGAAATCAGTTTTTAAAATATTGTGGACATGTTAGGTAAAGAAAATGTTCAGTTATCTAAAAAGGATCCTGCATAATAAAGTGTGGTGAATCTATTCTTCTGCACAGAAGGGGAAAAAATTGTTTAGCAAGGAGCATGTAAGAGAATTTAGGAGGACTGAAAGGGAAAAGGCTGAAAAATGTGGATGAAATGTTAGACAAGTGCAAGTAAGAGTTTGAGACAACATAACAGGGAGTTGTTAATATTTAATCTTTAATAGGTGCAAACAAAGGAGTGAATTGCTTATGTTGTTAGCATGACTGTCTTCCTATCACCCAGCTTTTTGTTGCAGTTGGGGACATAGCCTCCTTTTTCCAGCACAGTCCTGCGAACACAGCAGTTAACTTGCACATCAAGTTTCAAGCCTTGAAAAAGGGTACCGAGGGTTATTTTTTGTAGTACAGTCATGTTCCTCAGAGGTATTTAATTACTGCAGGTGGGGGTTTTTGCAAAGTTTTTTTTAACACGGTCAGCGTGCACTTCATCCACGAAGAATTTTCACCAGCACCAGCTTGATTGGAATTTGATTCATGAAATTTAGGAAGGAAATAGCAGATTAATATTGGGAGGTTGTACTGCATTAGTGGCAGTTTGCAAGATGTAATCTTCTCTCATACTTTACAATAACTCATTTTCTGACATTTTGCAAGGAACATGAAGAAATGTTGCTGGTTTGTATGTAGTGGACTAATACTGCTAAACTAAAGACAGACAAAATAAAGTCACATCTTGGCTGAAATAATCTTGAAACAATCTTGACCTTACTGCTGTATTTTATTACCTGGAAGTCTTCCGAGTGTTTGTCATTCTCCATAATTTCCTATGGCATTTTGGTTTAGTTTTTAATGTAACTGCCATAAAGTTTCCACACTTCTTTCTTTATAGCATAGCTTGAAAATGGAAGTTTTGGGGTTTGTGTGTGTTGGGCATAAGTAGATCAGAAGTTAAAAAATACTTCTTTGTGTATAGCATAGTGCTATATTTAAGACCATCCAAGGTATCTTTCAGTTGAGGCTGAACTCTGGAGTTACAGTTCTGTCCTGCGTTTTCATTAGTTAGTGTTTTTGGCCAAGTCTGACATAATTGTTGCTAGTTTGATTGACCAGTGTGTCGAACTACTATATTTTAAGTAGCAATGGGGCAGTATTTTCAAAGAATTATTTTTGCAATAATGTGTTGTTTGCTAAAGATAATTCTTGCTTGACATTTCTTTCCTCAAGATGTAGTGTCTTTAAACCAAGAAAACATAGAAAGTATTATTTTCCCTGAAATATATTTGTGCAGGTGCAATAAAGGTGATCTAATGTGTGTGGGAAGCATTTAATGGTAAGCTGTCTAAAATTTATCCTAGCAAAATATCAGTTCCTTGCTCAGGAAATTTTGGGAAATCAACAGTGATAAAGAAAAGTAAGTCTGATCAGGGACCAGAGTGAAAATTTGTCTAGGAAATAAGAGTTCCTGTGTATTGTTAAATCTTTCAAGCTTCCTGTCTTAGAGGTTAGGAGCAACACATGGGTGTTTTTTCTTGTGTGGTTTCTGACTTTTTGTTCTCTTGAGTGGCCTCAAAGAGTAGTATTTCTGTAATCAATATTTTTTCATTTTCACTTACCATGTAAAATATGGTAGGAGAAGCATTACCTGAAAAGTTTATCTGAGGATTTTAGTAATTTACTGTCATTCAATATTTCAGAAAAAAAACTATGGTCCAAAACTGCAATGTTAACATTGCTGTGTTGTAAATGGAAGTCAACTACAGATTTGAAGCTAAATTACTAAATTAAGATTTTAGGTTCATATTTTAACTGCTTAGGGCATTTGGGTTTAGGCGGGTTTTTTTTGCTTCTTTTCCCCAAAAATTGTCATTGGCCCACAATATTAGAATTCATATTTCCATATTTCTTTGGAATTGTTGGGGTTTTTTTTCCTCGACAAATACACTGTGGTGAAAATAAATCTCATTACATTGAACAACTGACAAATATAAATTGCTCTAAAAGGAGGAGCATATTTAACCATCAAATCTTTTTATATGCCTATCAACGTGAATCTGTTTCAATGCGTGAATCACATCTGTTTAAATGTGTGAAGCACATGAAAAGCTTTCATTAGTGCTTCAGGTCTCACAGTATAATCCTTTTCTGATTAGTGAGATTAAATGCCCATTGTCAAATGGTGATGAAGTAGAGGGAATGCATTTCAGAACACAGAAAGGTCACCTGAATGTAGCAAATTCCTCATCAGATACTAAATCCATGTCTATAGGGTATGAATTAATGGCTTCTCAATAGCTCCCACCACTTCAGGTGCATTCTAACCTTCTGTCTCTGCCATGGATACTGCTGAAAAATGGTTGACAGTGCACTTGACTCCAGTACACAGCCCCATACAAAACCACCCAGTTCAGACTAGCTCAGTGCAAGCATTCAGCATGCTGCATCTACTGACACACTAAAGCACATCTTTTAACTGATGTGCTGCAGCATTGTCCTAGAGGGATAAAGCTAAATGTCAGCATTCATCTGAATGTGTGGGTGAATGTTGTACATCCTATCTATTATTAAATGCTAAGTTTTCCTTGGCATGGAATTTCTATCTTCTCATTAGAATTTATTTCCTTGAATTAAAAGCCTTTTTCCTGAAGGCTGCAGTAGTGGTGTCTGGCCTTTTATTCACATCAAAGCTTTACACATGATCTCAAGGAAAGCATTTTGTATAACTAGTATTTTTATTTGAACATAATTTTTAATATCTTGAGATTAACAAAGGTTGTAAAGATAATAAACAACTCTCATCTTGTTGCCAAAGATGAAGTCAAAACACGCCTTGCAAGGCTACAAGCTGTAGCCCAGAACAGGATTTGGCATTTGGCAGAGTTCTCTTGAACTTGCAAACGTCCTTCTGTATTGTGGTGGTCGAGGGTCTAAACATTCATCTGGAGCATGAACTGAGGCATAGGTGTATATGAGCAGCTAGTCTTAGTGGAAAGATAAGAAGAATTAGACTGACTTCACACTTGCCTATGTTCAAAGTGATCTTTAATTAGTATATGGAGTTTTCTGAGACACGTTGCCTCCATTAAGCGCCAGTGACTATCACACCCCATTGTACCATGCAATCGAGTCACCTGTCTTTTTGCAACAAGTAGTCAGAAGTGTTTCAGTTAATTCTTCAGCTCACTGGTGCTCTTGTATATATATCTATTGGAACCTCTAGAAAAGCAGTGCAAATACTTTAGTGATCAGTTTCTCTTCCAGTAGCAGCAGTTCCTCAGCTTTTAGTAAGATAGAGGGGTTGTGACTCGGCTCCAAAGTGCGACCCTTCTCTCCACTTCCTTTAGTAGGAAAGAGAGGAGTTTAAACATTGATCTTGCTTTAAAACTCACATTAGGCCTGACAACTGCAAGCTGCCCAAAAATGGATGTTTATACTTGTTGGCTTGCAGTTTTGAAGCTTCACTGCCTGTGTAGCTGCAGAATCAGTGCATTGCTTAGCATGTGATAGATGCTGCCTTGTATGTGAAATGGCTTTTCAGCCAAGTTTATGGGTGATCTAGGATTCTGTGAACAAAGACTGATGAGTAAACTAAAAAGGGCAAATGAAAATAAGCAAGGAAATGTAGAAGACTCTTTCTGTGGATCTGAAAAATTACTTGCAATAAAATTCTTAGTATTACTTTTATCCTAGCGTGAGGCTGAATTACTAATGCATAAAGACAGAAATACAGTGTTCTTAAGCATGAGATGCATTGTTTCCTTCAAGCATAACTCTCATAGGAAGGAAGTGTCTTAGATTAGTGTGATCTGTTTTGTTACTTTCTCATCTGTGAAATTTCAGTTCAGGTGCTTTTAAGAAAGATTCTGGCAGGAAGTTATGAAACTTGTTCCAAGTTTGAAAACATAAAATGGATGTATCTGGGGAAATTACTGCAAGAAAGATTGTCCATATTGGTCCAAATTTTTTAGAACCTCATTGACTGGAATCATGTACAAGCCATGCTTTAGTACGTGAAAAGTGACTTTGAAACTATGATTAGCAGTGAGAAGTCTTCTAACACTTAATATGTTGTGCTGGTTTGAATTAATTGGAGGATTTGAGTGAGAAAATTAGAGTATAGGCTGAGAGAGGAAAACAGATGATGCTACGTCCCTCAGAGCTTTACTGAGAAAGAAAAAAAAAAATTGTTATACGAGTAGTAACCCAAATATAGATAAGTCAGAGTGCTCCAGGTCTCTCTGGGCTGTGGCTGTTTTTCTTGCATGGCTCCTTTGTCCCTGCCTTTTGTAGCTAATTCTCAATAATTCCACTAACTTCTTTTCCTACTGCTAACCCCCACTCTGGGCTGATCTACCTCTGCCTATCTGCTGCATCAACAGCTGGTGAGATAAGATTGGGGAAGGGGGGAAAGGTGGTAGGGGTGGTTAGAAAACCCCTCTTAGGGATTTTGATCTCTGGGAGGGCTGTAGTGCTTCTGTATAACCTTTTCACTGTATATATTTACAAATATTTGTTATATATTGTAAATATCTGCTTGTATATTGATCATTGCTGTAAATATAAAGCTTCATTTATCAACTTCCAGCAGTTATGAGTCCTAGCCTGGGTTATATCAAAGGGGGGGGGGGAGGTAACTGCTAAACCACCCAACGTGTACACCCTTCCTCTGTAATGTATGCATACACTTGAGTGCACTAAGTTCTGACCAGACCAATGCATTCTGGTGTCTGTGCATCTTGAATATAAATAAATGTGCTGTATTAAGGTTCCAAGATTGATTTTAGGGTCTGCACTTCCTACAGACGGGACTTTAACGCACGCTGATTTGTGGAAGGATTCTGAAACAGTTGAGAGGCTTTTCTCTCTTTTTGGTTAATTTGGGAATTAGTATGGAGTTGTTTTGGTTTGGAATTTTTTTTTGTTTGTTGGTTTGAGGTGGGACATGAATATTAGAAAATACCAAAACTTTTGGTCAACAAATAGTCTGGAGAAAAGACATAAAAATCCTATTACAGTGGCATGCATTTGCTGTCTGGTACTACATTGATAGACAAAAAGTTAACACAGGCTTTTGTATTCATCTTTCAGACAGATAAAGATAGAAGAGTTGCATTAATCTGGTACCTGTTTGTCCTGCTTTCTGAAAATTCCACTTTGGTTACAAAAGGCCAAATGAGAGTTTGTCAGTGGTTATCTTGATGTTCATTGGCGTTCTGAAGGCCTTGTAAAGAAAGTGGGGCCAATCTGTTAACCAGCGCAAACTCTTACAGTCATTCTTACAGACTGTCTTCATTGGTGATACTGAAAAAAAGTATGGCATTTAACGACAGAGAAATCAGTTACCTCTGCTGATTTAGTGCTGCATGATTTCATGTTTTGCTGGACAGACTGGAAAGACATCTACTGTGGCAGAAGAGAACTGGAAATGTGGGGTGGGAATGATAGAAAACAAGCCATTTACTGTGCTATGTTTGTAGTGTGGAAAAGGCCGATGGTGAGGGAAGGCAGTTTTGTCTTGGAGGACAATTTGGCTTGAAAAAGTTAATATGGCCTTTTACGTATGTAAAAAGCAAATGTTCTTTCTGTTATGATGACTCTTGGTTATGGCAAAATAAAGGGTTGACCAGTAAGTTGAAATTCAGTAGCTTTAGTATCTAGCTGCTTGTTAAGCTACATGCTGTCAGAAGAGTTCAAAACAGCAAGGACATCTATGTCATTAATACTTGGCAATTTTGTGTCCATTTTTATCCACTGTAGCCATATTTTTAACCCCTTAGACTGTCGACAATCGCTTTTCCTACTGTCTCTTGTTTCCAGATTTATTTTTTGTTCAGATGTTCAAATTGTCATCTTTTCCTCTTGACAGGTTTCAATTTGAACTTTTTTTTAAAGTTTCTGTTAGCAAAGTTTGTCTTTTGTAAAATGTGCAAAGACCGTAAGACTAAATTGCGAACACATCTTCATGAGTGGCTTTGAAAGTCTCTTTATTGAGATGAGAATGTATGAAAAATCTTTTTTTTCCAGAGCTGTGTTATATAGCTGTATCTCATTTTAGCAAAGAAAGATTAGATGAGATAGGTAATTTTTATTTCATGTGCCTGTGGGGTTTTTTGAGTGATTTTTTTTGGTGTGTACCCATTTCTAAGAGAAACACATTTGATGAGTTAAAATAGATTATATTGATACAGTGCAGTCTCTTCAATGTATTGTATTGCTGTCACCTACTATAATTGCAGCTTAGAGGCGGTGACATTTCATATTGATAGTAGGATTCCTCTATGTCAAGTTTAGAATTGAGGCCTGTGCTTCTTGTAAAGTCTGCAAAAGTAAAATGTAATTCTGACTTGAGTTTGGAAGGTGTGTGCATGTGTTTCTTAAGTAAGCTATCTCCTGTGCAATGTCTGCACCTCTCCTTCCCAAAGTCAGAGTGAACATCATAGCTGTAATTTAATCTTAAAGGTCAATCTTTCAAAGGGATGTCAAAAACAATCACAAGATTGTAGACAAAATTGAAATTTTGAAAGGATATTAGATTTTGAGCTCACTTTATTCACTTTCTTGCTTTTGAACTCCTTGTTTGATTTTTACATGACACTTCCAGACTTTGTTAACATAAGAGCTGGAGTTATTGTTGTACATGGGTTTATTTTCATCCAATCTGCTGTTGCCAGGAACAGGGCTTTAGGAGAAACAGAAAAATCACAAGGGTCAATCTCAGTGGTAGTGTCTCATGCAGCTGACAGAAGATAATGCCTGTGCTTCTCAAGCCTTCTGTAGTTGCTTTTCTGGCTCTTCTTTTACTTTTCTTTTTTTTTTTTTTTCCTTTTTAATAGTTCTAAACAGGTTGATGGAACAAATATTAGATAACTTCTTAGGTACCAGCAGTGTGCATTATTGTTTTGAAGTGAGCTGTCATTGTTGGTACAAACGAACAAAAAAATCAAGTTTGGTTTCCTGAATGGATTAAAGGGGAAAAACAGAACTAGGATATTCCAAATTCTGCAAATACCTGTAATTCATAATGGTTGGTGGTTTGTTGTGGGTTACTCTTTACTTTGGTTTCTTGTTTGTTTTTCGTTTGAGGCTTTTCTTGGTGGGGAGGAGGGTGGTTGATTGGTTGGAGTTTGGGGGTTTTGTTTTGAGTTTGGTTTGTGGGGGGTTTTGGTTTTTTTGTGTTTGTTTCTGTTTGGCTTTTTGGCTTTGGTGTATTTGGGGTGAGTTTTTTTCGTTTTGGGGGGTTTTTTTAAGGTCTCAATCTGATCAGAGAGCTTAAATTTTTCATAGAGTTTTACTGGAATAATTTTACCCTCTACATTAGCACTGAGTTCCAGTGTCAGTGAAAAGCTAAGAGAAACAATCCTGCTTGTTCTCTGAATCCAACATATAAGTTCAACTGCAATCTTTCCATCTCTAGTGTAGGAAAGGTGAAGGTGAAGCCAGCTACTTAAATCTTTCATTAGTACCCGTTCCTCCCCTGGGCGACCATGGTGCAGCAACTGTTTCATGAAATAATCTCTATATAAGAAAAGACTGAGGCTGGGTAGAAGAGTGGCTGGGAGACCAAACTGCTTCAGTAATGACACAGATGTAGTTCAGAGTATCTTGTGTGTGCTCTGTCACATTCCCCCTCCACTTTGGGAAGGAACTCAGCACAGCTACCGTTTAATTCAGAAAAAACAACCCCAAGGCATTTGAAAACAGTGGGATGTTAAGCAGAGCAGAGCATGGGAGATTTTCCATTAGCATCACAGAAAGCTTGTTTTGGTTTTAGTGCTTTTAAACTAGATTCAAAACAGTGCATAGGAGAAATAAACGAGAACTGGGGTAGATAGAGCATAACCATTTCAACCATTCACTCTAAGGTTCAAAAGTATCTCTGCCATGAAAGAGGCATGGATTTTTCTTAGCAGAGCTTTGTTGAAACTTTCAGTGCCTGAATGCTAAACCTCTCTAGAATGAGGCTTCCCTTTCACTTGCTTTTGTGTGTGTGCAATGTCCCTTATTACAACAGACCCTATACAATGCATGTCCCTTTCTGAAATGGTGCTGGCTTATATGTATCTGTAATGTAACATGTTTGGGAGGACTCCTTACTCCATCTTACTGTGCTTGATAACTTAGTGTTTGGTTTTTTTTAAGTCACAAGGCATTTGTGACTCCAGTGGTTGATAAACAACTGTTTAATTTTTTCCAGTAGCAGGTGATTTGTTTAGCAGCTGAAGTTAACAACATCAGTGAAGTTTTTGGACTAACTTTCAGAAACTCTCTAAACATTACTCTTTAAAAATAATAAGCGACTACACTTTGACAGTATTATTTTTAAACTCCAGATACAACAGCAAGCTTTTAAAGCATGTTGTTTTGGAACTCTTGATTAATTAGGGGAGGGAAAAAAAACAATGAGATGTGAAATCATGAGATTTTTTTGTGATTTGTGAGCAGTAATTACCAGTAGCTAACTTGGATTTCTACATCTTTATTGCCAGCTACACATCTTTGTGCGGTACTGAATTATGCTTACACTGCATACTACTTCGTGCCGTTGTTTCCCATTACACAAGCAGGCTAAATGCACAAGTTTATTTAGGAGAATTGGTTAAAGGAAAATGCAGGTCGCTGACACGTTAGGTTTCCTTGTACGAAATATGCAAGGAATGAGCGGTTTTCACTCTTGCTTCAGTCCTCTTTAGCTTCCTGTGAAAAAGCTTAGGTGGTGATCAGCTATGCCTCTGTTCTTTACAGGTAAATGATGTAGTTTAATTTCTGTAAGGATTGAGTGATTCTCTTTGGCTGTAAGGTAATTTTTTGGAAGTTAGTAAGTAGGAGTTCGTATGTATGTAATAAATAGTTCAGGTAGGGTAGTTGGTTTGTAATTTAAATTATGATGTCATCATACTGTTAGAAAGGTTTATTAGAAGCATAGAAAAGAAAAAAGGTAACTTCCCGCCCTTTCATTCTGGTAAATAGTTGGCAAACTTCATCTGCTTGAGACCCAGTGTTTAAAATCCTCAAGTCTGCAGTTATGATAGAGGTAAGCTATGCTGAAAATTAGTGCCATGAGCAGAGAAATTGTCCTTGAGTGGAAATCTCATGGATTTTTCTTCCCTTTATTTGCTCTCTCTCTTCACATGGGGAAAACTGTGCATCTTCCTTCCTTATGCACATGGATAGCATAAGGAACAGAAGTGATGAGGAAAAAAATATGTAGAACCTAAGGATGCTTAGTAAACACAACAGCCTCAAATTCTCTGTTGAATGAGAAAGTAAACTTTGAAACCTAAATTCTCTTTCAGGTTATTATTTTAGATTATAAATATGAAGAACAGAATTCTTCATGTCTAAGACATGGTGTAGCTCATAAGAAAGCAGAGGTGCTAAGACTGTCCTCTCCTTACTAGTGATAGAATAAATAAATTGAACTATCAGCAGGCAGGTTTGCGACTTATGGGCATCAGAAGATCAGACAAGGAATTGAAAATATAGAATTAGCTGAACTGGATAAAAATGAAGGTTTGTCCAGTTACTCCTGCCTCTCGAAGTCAGTCAGTAGTGGAAGTCCTTGAGGAGCATAACAGTAGAGGATCATGGGGTGGTATTTCTAGGATACATTGTCTGTATAACAAAACAGAATCCGTTTCCTGCTATGAGGGTTGCAGATGTGCTGTGAACCTGCAAACGTGCCAGCTTTTGGAAACTTGAAAACAAGGCATGAAATTCTTTTTTAGACCCTTGGGAAGCTTCCAAAACTGGTTCTTTTGGATTACACATTGAGGGTGGTGCTCCCCTCACCCTTTGGTACTAGGAGAACACTACAGAGCAAATCTGTTGTCAAATTTGTGCTTCAGTGAAGAAGTGTCGCTAGTGAGCACAAGTAATGCAAGAATGTCTTCTGGGAACAATTTGGTCAAGAGTTCAGGAGTGTACATAAAAGGTTGTGGAACGCTCCAAACCACAACATATGTAAAGACATCAACATTAATGCCTTTCACACTCTTTTTATTGCTGTGCTTTCTCTTTTAAGCAGTTTTATTGAAAATATTCTTAATTTATTTTTTTTCTTTCCAGAATGCTGTAATGGTTGGATATGAGTGTGAGATGGTATTTTGAAAATTAATATAATTTATTCATTTTGTTATTCAGGAACTCACTACCAACCAGTATTTTTAATAATAGCTGTTTCTTCCATACAGTCATGAAAACTTTATAGAGAGGGAGATAAACAGGGAGTCTGGAACACTTAAGAAACATAATTAGTAACAATATAACAAATATTAAACATGAAACTGGAAAGAGATTCTTAGTTTTAAGCACCTCTTGCCCACCAGGGGACTCGAGAGGCTCCTTTCTCCTGCTAAGACAGAAGGTATTTGATTCACTTAAGAGCTTACAGAATTTTTCTGGAGATTTGCTAAGAGGTTTTTGAGTGTTTACTCACAAAGTGGTCTCTCTGGATTTCTGGGGCTGCATTATGGTATCAGACAGTGTCCAAAGCATGTGGAGGACTTGCTGTTGGTGGTTTCAAAGCCATTAAAGGCTTTTGAGTTTCCCCAGGCTCTTTTCTCAGGAAGCTGGGGGCATAGCGCAGTCTCTGACCTGATTCCTCTTGACTTTCAACAGCTGGAAACTTGCAGAGACAGGTGGGATGCAAATGAGGCAGTAGCACCGAGAGCATGTTGAGGCAGAAGCCACAATGGCAGTTAGCAGCAGGTATGAATATAATGGCAGGGCCCCTTTTGTTACCTGCTCATTTCCTTCTATCAATGTAAGCCTGAGACTAATGGGCCTTTGGACACAGAATAACCAATCAGAGTGGCAGTTAGCCAAGCCCAACCATATTAGGTGAAACCAGAGCTTTTGTTTTCCTTTCCCATGGTTGCTCCCCCCAGAATGAAAGAGCAGGTGAACGTGTCTGGGCAAACCAGGACATGTTCAGGCCTATTTAGACCCACCACAACAAATGCTGACTGGAAAGCCAATAGTTTTCATTCCTAAGTATTCATTTAGGAGAGTTTGTTTGCTAACTTTTAAAATAGCATTCTGTTTATTTGCTGCGAATCATCTCCTGATGATTTGTTGAGTCTACTGAAACTTTACATCTGACTCTCTGTAAACATTTTACTAGCAACAACCCTCAACTGATGATAAACTACCTGTGCACAAAGGCAAGCAAAGGCTATCTGAAGTCAGTCCTTTCATCGTATTACCTCTTGCTAACTCTACAACTGCTAGCAGCTATTCCAGTCTGGGGCTGTGAGACAAGCTGTTAACGCAGCCTTTGTCATTTCAGTTTTTCACACTTCTTTTTTTTTCTTTGTACCAGTCTTTGCCATTTCAATTTTTCACACATTTGTGTGTGTGATTGCCTTTATATGGTACATGTGCTGTAATTGAAGAATCATGCTGACGGGCACCTGCCACAGAGACGCTCATTTTTAAGAACTTACTATTAAAAAGGAAGAAAAAAAAAATTAAACAAGCCTGTGTCCAGCCTTGGGTGGAGAACACGATCGGACACCAACAAAAACTGGCTGCAGTCAATGCCATGCTTTGTTTGGTTGCAGTACCAGGTTGCTGCAGTTTGTCAGCTGGACTGAAGCTGGAGAACACTTTTTCTGTGCCCCATTTAACTGGGGGGGGGGGGGGTCAGGTGTAAAACGGG
>VWZI01005210.1:2340954-2432554 GCA_013396835.1 Psilopogon haemacephalus
GGGGGGGGGGAGGAGCATCAGTTGTAAGACCATTTTTGCTGCCTATTAAAGAATAGTAATTGTAGCAGTGAACTTCAAGTGTTAATTATAGGAGGTGTTAAGGGAGGAAGGTTGTACAGTAAAGGTAACAAAAGGGAACTTGCAGGGGCTCCATTTACATGAATATAATCTCCTAGCATTTATCACACCATCTGTGACCATTTTGCAGCAGCCAGAACCGTTACCTACTGCCAAAAAAATTGGACAAGAGCTAATGAGAATGTTTTGGCTTCAGCCTGGATAAGAGGAGGCTCAAGGGAGACCTTATTGCTCTCTACAACTACCTGGAAGGAGGTTGTAGCCAGGCAGGGGTTGGTCTCTTCACCCAGGCACCCACTGACAGAACAAGAGGACACAGTCTCGAACTGCACCAGGGCAGGTTTAGGCTGGACATTAGGAAGAAGTAAGAGTGATTGCCCATTGGAACAGGCTGCCCGGGGAGGTGGTGGAATCACCATCCCTGGAGGTGTTTATAAGGAGTCTGGATGAGGCACTTAGTGCCATGGTTTAGTTAATGAGAAGGGTTAGGTGATAGGTTAGATTCGATGATCCTAGAGCTCTTTTCCAACCTGGTTAATTCTGTGATGAGAAGATCTCTATATCCACATCTAATCTCACAGGGAAGAGTACCAAAAGGTAGTGTTTCACTGTCTACTGGCACAGGTATTACAGGTGCTCTCTAAGGGGTGTCTTTGCAGGAGAGTTTACAAGTATGAAATTAAACAGCTGTGCTCCAGATGCATTAACCTTTGTAAGTGTTAGAGTTGACTTTAAATGGCAGATTATAGGCAAAGTGAACTTGTGAGTAAATGACTCCAATGTGATACAGAACTGCCTATTTTTTCTCTCAGAGAAACTTAAGCAGGAATTTTTTTCAAATAAACAATTTGCTTGAGTTAAATCAGTTTCCTAAATAAAAATCCAAAGCCAAAACTTTAATTTATATTTTGAGAGTTAGCAGCTGTTAGTCAAGAGAAATTAATGGTATTTTTCAGTTCTGAAAGATCTTTCTCTCTTTAGCAAACCCCAAGACATAAATAAACCCTTTCAAACATCTATTTCATTTTGAGAATATCATAGTGGCAGTATAGTGCTTCTAGCACTAAACATTGTACCCTATGCACAAGGTTTTATTGCCAATGTTTATATTGAAATATTTACAGGTCGGTCAGAGCAGTCAGAGAACTCATAATGTATGCTTCAGAACTCTGGTGATGTTTTCTTCCAGAGCAACCAACTTCCACTTCTGCAATTTTCTATGGCCCTTGCTGATCCTCTTTGAGCAAACAGCTGCCTTCATTTTTCATTACAGTTTTGGACTCAGAAAATAAGATCTTCAGTCACTGGGCAATAGTTGAAATGGAACAAATGGGGAATGGGTGAACCTTTAATTTTTATTCTAGCTGTTCTGCTTTGAAGCCACATGTGATGGTGTTCAATAATGAATCTTGATCTTTTAAGTACTTCTTGCATAGAAGGCTTTGCATCTTGGAAGTGCATTTTGGTTCAGCCCCTCTCGAGATCTCAGAGATAGGTTCCTCAGCTGGTGTAAGCTGAAGTGAAACAGTAATCAACAGATCATTAGTAAAAATGTTCAAGGAACATTCAAGTTGAAGTCGTGGAAAATGGGCCAAGCAAGAGTGAACAACATGGGTGTTGGCAGAGGTTCACTGGGGCCATGCTACTTCGGGGAAAACCATAGAGAAAGCAGATAGATAGGAAAAGCCTTGCAACTATGGGACTTTGGAGATAATGCAAACCAAATAAACCCTAAAAGTTTGTCTCATTTGTTTACTGTAGAAGAAAGCAGTCTGAGCAGAGATATGAGCTGTGCATGTTCTTGATAATTTTTTTTCTTTTAAGAAGTTTGCAGGCTTCTTTTTTTTTTTTTTTCTTTTTTTTTTCCTAGCTAAAAACACATTTGAAAATAAGATTACCAAATGCTGGTAATGAGCTGTTATAAGTTGATGGTCTGGTTCCAGCCTGAGCATAGAAGTTGAACTTTCAAAGAGGTGAAGATGATTTAAGACAGGGCACAGGCAAAATTACCCCTATGATGTTGGTGTGCTGTTGACTTCTGAGTGTACAAGTCACTCAATTTTGAAAGCTTTCTGCTATGTCTTCAAAGATAGTTGTACTACAGAAAGGTACTTGGTGAATTTAAATGCCAAGACGGATTCCTAAACAAATGAAAAAGCCCCTGCTGAAAAACCTCTCATGTTCTCGTTTTTCTGTAGTAGTGCTTTGCTCCTCTGTCTTCCTGGACTCTGTCTGGTTGTGAAGTGCTGTGGCGCCCTCTCGTGGCTAAATGGTAAGGGAATACACTGCCCTGCTTGGAACGTGCTGCATGAAACCCGCGCAGAAAAACATCTGCAGCAAAGTTCTATGAGCGTTCAGAGGGGGGAAAATAAATAAAAGGAAAAAGAAGACTAATTGGTAGATGTATGACTGTGCAGTATTGCTGGATGTATTCTACTTAAGCAGCAGTCTGAATTCCTCTTGCATATTAATGCCCTTCTCAAATTTGCTGTTGACTGCTCGGAAAACAATTTTACATATAGCTAAAGGCATGAGGGTTTTCTGTCTTGCTAACGTGCACTTACTGTTACGGGACTTCTTAATTAATGTGTGTTGTCCCATCCTTGCAGAAATAACATCAGCCATTTTCTATTTTCAAGCTTTTAATGCACAGTCTTCAAATTGAGATGCTAAATATGTGGTAAATAAATAAATTAAATTAAAGCTGAAAGCAGTAGTCTAGATACCAGGATAGTTTCAGAAACAAACTTCAGGACTAAAATCTGGGCAAAACCTGCTGTGCCCTAGGAGAGCTCTTAAAAAAGTACAGGATACAAGATCTGGATGAATTACTTTTCCCTCCACCATGTTGTACACTCAAAACTGCTACAAGTCTCACTCAGTTTGTTGTGTTTTCTCTTTATTATCCCGTTTTTTATGAGGAATATTAGTTATGCTTCTCTGGGGAGACTACAGCTTTAGGCTGCACTTTAAGGTTGCTACCTGGTAGTATAATTCTTAGGACGTGTTCTACATAAACCCTTGATTGTATTTATATGAAAATGTTTCTAGAATGGAGAGAAGGGGAGGGAGGTGACTCTAGACAATAATTGATAATTGGTACAAATCACTGACAGCAAAATTCAGAATTACTTTCAAGTCTAGTTATATGCCCAAAGAACCTGGAAAAACTTACACAGTAGCCAGAGATATATATAAAATCAAAATAAGTTTCTAAGATTAGAGAAGTCTTTTCTATAGAGAGATAAAGACAGATTTTATATGTGTGTGTGTGTGTGTGATTTTTATTTATTGTTAATTGATAATGTCTGGGAAAGTGTTAGAAACTGTAGAAGCAAAAAACCTGAAGCAGAGAAATACCTTTTTAATCTGAAGTGCAGAGCTGCAATGTTTTTACTGCTATAGGAAGGACTGCTAGTTTGCATTCAGAAGGTAGTTTGGAGCGTGTCTATATGGAGCAATTGAGTGGAATGTGTGAGGCATTGTAGGCTATAAATTATGTGGTGGCCTAATTCAAAAAAATAATTAGCTTTAATGAACTATTTGTTGAATTAAATGATGCACTTAAGGTACCCTTTGTATAGTTTTATATAATAAACTTTTTTGTGCTTTTACCACTTTTGGTTATGCTAAATCAGTGGTGTTTGTATTCATGTGTCAAAAGTTTTACCCATAAAACAATTTCGGGGTAGAATTTTTCCACTGTTAATGGCTTTTAGGGCTGTAATGTCTGCAAGGAATTGAGTAAGGGGGGGCAATGTCTTTGGTAAATAAGTAATAACTTTGGGTATCACCATGGAAGCCTATCTTCTAGCACTGCACTTTAAAAACTGGCTGGTCTTTTTTTTTTTCCACAGTTTCATCAAGCAGTCATGGGAAAGGAAACATTCCTCTGTAGAAAAAAAAGATGATTAAAAAGGGGGCTGGCAGTTGGCATCCTTAGAAAGGTGAAATGAAGGCTGTGCCTTGATGTGCCCTTGTACATGCTACTAGTGCAGAATTGCTTTGAAAGAAGGTGGTGCTCCCCAGATGCTTCAGTGTTCTACTTTCCATTTCAAGGTAGTGATTTACTTATTAGTCTGCCTTTATTTGCTAACAATATGTGTAACTAAAAGTGCTTTTCCACTTCTGAGGTCACTTCTAACCTAAGCCTTTCTATGATTTTATGATACTAAAAGACTATAGAATGAAGGACCAGGATGTCAAAGGTTTGTGATTTCTCATCACCACTACCTGCTCCACCTGCCTCACCCACTACTAGAGGCTCAGATAATGATTTTAGGTTGTTGTTTGTACTCAAAAAGCTAACTATAAGAATTGTTCAAGTGACTAGCCTCCTACTTAAACACAAGGCTGAGTAACTTAAGCAAAGAGACATCACTTATAAATTATTATTTAATTAGCATAATGTACATCAAGCATCTGGTTGCACTGAAAACATCTAAGACAGGAATTTAAAGTGCTGTTGTTAGGCCACTGGTCAAATCAGTTTACTGCTGTAGTGTACCAGAAACCTGGCTTTCAGGTTTTTTATTTCTGAATGTACTTTGATAAGTGTGGACAAAGAAGAGCAGATGGTAGGTTATTAAGAATACTTCAAATATTTTTTAATAAAATACTAAAGTTCCAGCTAGTAATGGGAAATAAATTAATAGGCTGCTTCCATACTATGATTCTCATTTGAGATGTGACTGTATCTCATTTTCACTAACATTTAAATAAGGAAATAAATTTAAATGAGCATTCATTTCTAACATCTCTGAAACAGATTGCATATTCAGTAGCTTTTTTCAAAAAAAGGAAAAAAACCCAAAGCTGAACGTTGAGGTTTTTCAGGTCCTTTAAAGAAACAATAAGAGCCTTGTTTGTTCTACAGGCCAAGCATTGCTCAATTTGAACTTCTAAGAGATCAACTCTTTGATTGAAGCAATTGCAAAGTGTTGTATGAGGAGAGCTGGAAAACTGTGACTCAAAAAGATGTATAATGCATTGAGAAATGCTGAAGAGAAAAATATTTTTATAATTCCCAAGCATTTAGTATGACTCCTCATATGCTTTTTAGGATTAAAGATTTCTCAGAGTAGTTACATGTTCAGTGAAAACAATAACCAGAATGATCCATCTCAGAATCATAGAATCAGTCAGGGTTGGAAGGGACCACAAGGATCAGCCAGTTTCAGCCCCCCTGCCATGCCCAGGGACACTCTCCCCTAGATCAGGCTGCCCACAGCCTCAGCCAGCCTGGCTGCAAACACCTCCAGGGATGTGGCCCCAACCACTCCCTTGGGCAACCCATTCTAGGCTCTCATCACTCTCATGCTGAAGAACTTCCTCCTCACGTCCGGGCTGAATCTCCCCACCTCCAGCTTTGCTCCATTCCCCCTAGTCCTGTCACTCCCTGATATCCTAAAAAGTCCCTCCCCAGCTTTTAGTAGGCCCCCTTCAGATAGTGGAAGGCCACAATAAGGTCACCTGGGAGCCTCCTCCTCTTCAGACTGAAGAGCAGTTTGAAATACTTTCGTTAATGTATGCAATTAACAGTTTCCATGTATCCTGCTATGATGGAGATAGTGAATCACTTAAGACTTTCTATCATCTGAGAGCATACCTGCTGGTCATGAGAGTTTGAGTCCATAATGTAGCAGAGTAGGATTTGTCAGATATATTGCAGTCTGACTACTGCTGTAATGTAATCTTAGATTGATCCTCAGTTGTCCTCTGTTATTCTCCTTCCTCATGTAGTTCTTGGAAGCCCTTGTGTTCCTGATAGATCACGTCTTACATACTTCAAGGCGAGACTGAAGAGAGAAGTAGGTTTTTTTGTAACCTTAGACATCCCAAATTAGCTCTTCCCTTCATGTTAGGCTACACTGTCCAGATCATAGAATGTTGGAGCTTCTCATCTATCTATCCACAAAAAAATATTTCAAAACATATTTACAGTAACTCTATGTTATACTTTAGCCATGCTTTTCTTGTTCTTCTAAGTTAGGCTATTTAGTCACTGTTCATGCACTTGTCTGTCAGGAACACTGCTAAACATGTTTTAGAAATTACTCTTGTCTTTGTGATGTTCAGGTATGTATCTTTTAAACTTCATTTAATCTCTATTTTGAAGAAACACTGTGGTGGTATCACTCTAGTGCCACCAAGCATTTGGTAGAGCATCTGTGCTTGTAGCTTTTGGTTAATAGAAGATCATAGATACAGGAAAGTTGGTTTCATAAGGATACTGTCATGTTCTTTCTTCTATTTGTGACTAAGGGAACTTATAACGTAATTTAGAAGGGGCAATGATACATTAATTTACCTCCTTTACTTCCAAAACTGAGTGCAAAGTGTTATTGCTTGTGTCTGGAAAATAATAGCTTCTTCTGTGTGAAATAACTAAGTTAGGAAACAAACTAATCCTGCATTTTCTGCTGGGAGTGATAGCTTAGGTTGTGAATAAGAAGCCCTCAAACTTTATTCAGGAGAAAGATAATTTGATTCAGAAATACTGCTGCATACTCTCAAGCCCTCCCACTGCTGCTGATTTTTNCCCTCCCCTTGTTGTGTTTTTTTTTTTTTTTTTTTTTTTTTTTTTTTTTTTTTTGTCTGTTTGACTTTTCTTGTTTGGTTGGTTTTGTTTTTTTAAAGTGACTTCCTTGCATCAGTCTATCACTGTTGTGTCAGGGAAGAGAGCTTACCTGGGGAATCTCAGAACAATGCATTGTGAGAGATGAAATGTGAGTGAAGATTCTGTGCTACAAAGCACAGACTGCTAGCCACAAAGGAATGAGGACTCCCAGGAGGCACCCTAGCAGTCTGTCTGGACCAAACAAGACTTTGTTTTCTTAAACAGTGAATCCCCACGTGTAACTGCATAGAGCTCCTCCATCAGGATGCTGTAATGAAATTGAATTCAGGCAGTGCTGGTGTTGCAGCCTGTGTGCAGATAGAAATTTGTACACCTATCATCAGGATGATTTGCTTTAGGATTCCCAGCCTCTGCCTGGTATTTGATTTGAGCTTTTCACTTTATAACTGACTTTTACTAATGATGATTTAGGCTTTCTGTGGGGATGAAAAAATG
Organism: Psilopogon haemacephalus; assembly: GCA_013396835.1. Lineage (NCBI taxonomy): Eukaryota > Metazoa > Chordata > Aves > Piciformes > Megalaimidae > Psilopogon > Psilopogon haemacephalus. The sequence goes on from VWZI01005210.1 coordinate 2,348,108, forward strand.
GCTGGGAGAAGCCAAGACGCTGATTGGGAGGCCTTTTCGTTTTGCAGTATGCATTTTACTAGTTAAATCTACCATAAAATTACTGACATAACACAAAACATCAAACTATTTCTGGAGTTTAGTTGAATTTGAAAAAAGTGTTGTTAGAGAACAAAAAAAAAAAAAATTCTTAGTGTAGTGTCTCATTCCATATGATCTTCAGGAGGATTTGTGGAAAGAAATTTAGATCATGTATTTGCTCCACTTCCAAAAATTGATAATCTGTGGATAGGCTATAAACAAAAAATTGATAGATATTATTCACTGAATAGTTCAGTGAGGTGAATATATCCCTACTTGCCTATTTTTCATTTTTATTTTGTCAGTTTGCTTGAAAGACAGCACATACTGCCCATTAGAAACACTATACAGAGGATTTAAAATTCCAGAGGGTCCTGTTGAATTCAACTTGATGTTGGCATATGTATCTCAATTGTGCCAGTAATCTACTTCTAAGGAGAATTGAAGTCCTTGCCTCCTTTTTCTCCTGCCCTTGAATTGATAAAACTGCTTAGTCAGTGCAGAAAACTCAGCAAAGCTGCTGCTTTTTAATTCCATGTTATCGTTTGCTTTGTTCTACAGATCAGGTTGAAACAGCACTCTGTCTTGCACTACTTGATATACAGAAACTCTTGCAGTATTTTACTCGAAGGGGAATTCTTTAGTTTTTGGCAGTAGAGATTGTGTGTAAATCTTGAAGCAGCTGTGGACAGGAAATTAATTATACAAGTCTCTGAATTTGGACTTGCCCATGGAGGAATGAAAGTTAAAAGTTGAGTAGAAAATGACTTGGCTTTCTAAAGAGCAGTGCAGTTTTTGCAGAGGCAGCACAGAACTAGTAAATTACAGGCATAGGATATGCTGAAGTAATTTTTTTTCCCTGATTTATTTATCTGATGTTCTCACAGTTGTAATTTTCGTGTCACTAGTAGATAAAAAAAATTTACACAACTGTAGAGCTAGAGGGGTTTTTTGTGTTGTATTTAAAAATAGGTAATTGAAAACACTTCCGGGGGGGAGGGGGGGGTGTGAAACATTGTTTCTTTGGAAATAAACCTTCTCCCATGGCTTAAAATTTCCCTTGTGACATGCTGCATCTTAACATTTATCAAATTACTCCTGTCAGATCACACTGGGTAACACAACAGCCCTTGAAGCTTCAAGCAACATAACATCATGTACCAAATATAATGCTTCATGTAAAAAATTGTAAGCAAATGGTTGAGTTTTACCAAGAATGCACATTTCTTCACTCACTGCAAGGCATGTTTCTTTGTTTTCTCCTTTCCTCTGGACTTCTGTTGAGATTAAATTGTTGTAACAGGTCTATGTAACATGAATTACATGGCAGGTTTTTCAGCTGCGGACTTCTGAATCAAAATCATTAATGTTTTTCATATAAGCAGAAATATCAAGTGGTTAAAGCTGCCAGTGGGCTCTGGATCTCAAGTGAAATGCATTAAGAGGAGGTACTGAGGTTTCTTGCTGGTTTTTGTTACTCTTTCATACTTTTCTATGCATGTTACAGAACACAGCCTCCAGTCATTGTCTGGTACTGGGTTGCTGTGGTGGTTTGAGGCTAATGGGAATACTTTATCGAGAGAAATTAGATCATTGGTTGTGAAAAGAAAATAATAATGAAGTCTGTATCAATCATTGGTTTGCTGACAGGGATAAAATGCCAAAATGTCAACGATTTGTTCTGCTATGGTCTGTGACACTGGGTTTATTTGCTTCCTCCTAACTCCACTCTGATATCTTTCCACTAATCTTGACTTCCAGAAAACAACAAAGTTTGCTGGTGATTTTGCTTGTCTGTCTGGGAAAGTAGAAGGAGATAGGGAGAGTGGCTTTGAGCCTTGTGGTGGAAGATCTGTGTCCTAGCTTGCCCAGGCATGATCCCATGATCCCTTCCCTTTGCCTAGGGGAGNATTTATTTGCTTCCTCCTAACTCCACTCTTATATCTTTCCACAAATCTTGACTTCCAGAAAACAACATAAAGTTTGCTGGTGATTTTGCTTGTCTGTCTGGGAAAGTAGAAGGAGATAGGGAGAGTGGCTTTGAGCCTTGTGGTGGAAGATGTGTGTCCTAGCTTGCCCAGGCATGATCCCATGATCCCTTCCCTTTGCCTAGGGGAGGAAGCAGAGTGCAGGGAGAAGAAAAAAGGCTTGGAGACACTCACTTTGAGGGTCCAAGGTTTGCTCAGACTTGTTCCTCCCAAATAAGGGAGGATTTTTGTATTATTTCTAATTTGTATATAATTATAAATACTTGTAAATATGATGTGTATATATGCTTGTAAATTTAGCTCAGCTGTAAATATAGCTTCATCTTACTCCCAAGCCATCTGAGCTAGTCTGGTAAATTCCAATAGTGGGAGGGGGTAAAGTTCCTAACCGACCACAGTTGCTTGAAGGTAGATAGACAGTACTGTGTGTGCCCTCAGCAACACCCAGCTTCATGTAATTGGTCACATTCTTAATCTTCACCAAGTTCCTTATGTATTCATTGAAACTCAGCTTGAGGGGGGTTTCAGTAATTTCCTATACAACTGAAAATGATGACATTTTAAATGTTAGCCTTCATTTGATTTACTTGTTCTAGTGCTGTCCAACAAATAATCAGATATGTTACTATAATAGAAAGGGAAAATTCTTAATGCTGGACTTGTGTTGTAAAATTAATAGTTTTAATAGAGCCATGATGTAAATTTGTAGGAAAGTCAGCATTAAGGTCAGGTGGGGTTTTTCCCTCTTCAGCAAGTATGTAAAATTGATACTAGGTCTGTAATTAAAATGCCAGATGGAACAATAAAACCTCATAGAAAGAGAAGCAGTCCATAATAAAATGCTGTAGAGCTCTGGAAAAAANAAAAAAAAGGCTAGTAGTCATAAACAAGGCTGTAGAAATAAACAAGATCTTTATATGAAGAAAAAAACAAGAGAAATGGATGTAATTCCCTCAAAAAAAAAATCAGTTGAATTACTGCTTGAAAGTTATTTTATATTTTAAATATTTACTGCAGTATTTACTTTTAAATTTACTATTGAAAATGCAGGATATGATTCTATGTGTTTAGGTGAATGTGAATCATCATCTAAATTAATTTAAAGTTAATTCTTTTGATTGTTTCCCATTACAAGATTTTTCTACCCCCCAGTTACCTTCAGCAGTGTGGGTGCTGACAGCATCACTGTGTCAGTAAAGTTTAAAGTTATCTGAGCTTAGAACAGGTAGCTCTTTTGTACCAAAGAGGTATTTCTGGGTTGTAAAGATATGATTTACACAGAAGAATCAAAGCAAACGTGGTCTGGTTGTTTGTATTATAACCCATATGGGTGACAACCCATCAGATTAGATGAGAGTTATGATACAGCATTACTGTATTTATGGTTCTTCATGTTTTTTGGCAGGAGTGGTGAGTGATGACTTTACCTACTTAGAAGATGAGACACAGTTGTACATTGTGTCAATTAAAAACTTCCTTCCTGTTGTGCATAATAGCAGTCTGACACCATGTAAATACTGTTGAGCATACCAAAAAGGCTTGTGTTTAAAGAGAAGCCCTAGGACTGTAAGGAGGTGGGAAACACAACTTGGTAAGAAGAGGAAGGCAATACCGAGCAAGCCTTCCAAAGTGTGCTTTAGAGAGGCAGGGGTCATCAGTAAAAATGAGGGGTTAGTTGGGAGAAGGTGTGGAGGTTGAGGTTTTAAAATTGAAGAAGAGCAAGGAGAAAGTAGAGATAAGGTCACAGTTGACCATAAGCAAAGGTAGATGCTTTTGTAATTCTGTGTAGAAAGTCTTGATGAAAATAAAGATAAGAATAAAATTCAGGTTGTAATCAGCTTTGTGCAGGAAAGTACTAAACTAGGGCCAGCCTTTGGGCATTAATATAGTATAAATGCAAATTGCAAGTGAATAGATTAATTTTTTTTCTTCTAATTGACCACTCAGCAGATAAAATGTGAGTAGTTGCTCTTTTTGTGTGGCTTTTCAGTTGCCTGTTGTGAAAGAAAATGAATATGGAAAACAAGTTAAACGTGCCTTAGTGTGTTCTGCCTTTGAATCCATTGAAATATTAGCACATTGAAGAAGATTACATGAACTCGATTACCACATTTTACTTCCACTGTCATTTTTCTCAATTTAGAGGCCGCTTATTCTATTAAAAGAAGAGACTTGAACTAATGGTGATTGGTGATCTGCTTTACTGACTCTTTTTTTTTAACTGATTTAAATCAAATTTAGTTGTGCCATTGAGAATATTATTTCATATCTATCAGTTCATTTATCCAATTTAGACACAGGAAAGGATTTAGAATGCACATTTGCAGTAACACAGAGACAACTGAGGATGAAACAGGTAACTTGCAGATAAGAGCTAAATTTATACTCAATTCAAGTGTGCAGAGGAGATGTCCCAGGTGCTGGGACCCAGCTCTCCGAGCTGGCAGACAGTTAGGAAGGTCCCTGTTATGATTTTGGCATGTTCCAGCTAGTGAACCATGAAAACAACTCCCAGCCACGGTTTGGCAGTCAGAGAGTGCCTGTAAATGAGGCTGTGTGGTGTTCTCTGCTACTATCCCAGTACGGGTTTGCAACATCAGCTGTATGTTAAGCCACTGGAAATAGTTTAATCTCTTTTTCCATCCCTGGTGTATTTAGGGTTTTAAGCACTAGAGCATCTTTAATTACCATTATTGAAGGCCTTTCAACTCTGAAAATTGGAAATATATTTCAGCAGAGACTACACCATGGTAATTGGCATGTTGTTGCAATGTCTGCACAATGTTGTTCCTATTTCAGTCTCTTATGTAGAAGATTGTTTGCTGTTTTTCCCAGAAGTATAAAATTAATCCAGCCCAGGTTCTATCAAGAAATTTTTATTTGTGGAAATGAAATTGTCGTTTTTAAAACTGAGAATTACTGAAGCCTGTTTTGCTCAGAAAGATTGATTTTTTTTTTAATTATTTTTTTTTTAGATACAGACCAGCATTGCTTTCTTTTATTTACATTAATCAGAACAACATCGTTCTTGTGGCTTAATTTTCTAATGTTATGATGGAAAACTATGTAACTACGAGTGTTAGGTGCTAAAAGCTCCACAAAATATATGTGGCATTTGTTTAATAAGTTGTTGTTACTTGGTGCTTTCACCTAAAATCTAAAACCCAACTGTCACAGAATCATAGAATGCACTGGGTTGGCTATTTAACTGTGATCAGTACTTTGGCAAAAGAATATGGGAAAAAAAAAACAGCCAACAACCCCACAGAAATATCTAGCAGGACAGTCCTGAAGAGACTACCCTGGAGCAGCTTTGTGCTTCTCAGTGACATTTCATGAGATCTGGGATGGTGATTATCCCATGTGAAAAGTGTGTGTGTAGGCTGATCATTTTCTGCGCTGAAAATCGTGTTCTGGAGGTGGCTAACCATCTTTGGACAATTTTGGTCAACAAAAGGGCAAACTCATCAGCCAGGCAGTTTAAATTCAGAGTCCCTTCTGGACAGGAGGTTGTACGACAAACTTCCTGAGGTCCTTTCCAGCTCAAGTTGACATTGAATTTTGAAATAGAAATTTTTTAATAGTGTGATTGCAATGCACAATTTTCAACATTTTGTGCCTGCCAAAGTTAATAACAAGTTAAGTTTTGTGGCAAGGCAGCTTTTTTTTTTCTTTTTCTCCCCTAATATAATGCCCTTGAAGCTGTTATTTGCAGACTGAGATTACTTTTGATAAAATAAATAATCAATTCAGTCTCAACAACAGAAAAATAAAAGTCTGAGTGGATCACAGGCATCTGTTGGAATACACAGTAGAGTATTATTATAGAGTGAAATACATCTAGGAAAAACAAGGTATTATTATAGTAATCATTATCTGTAATTTCACAGAATTGTCAAGGCTGGAAAGGACCTCAAAGATCATTCAGTTCCAACCCCTCTGCCATGGGTAGGGACACCTCACACTGGATCAGGTTGCTCAGCACCACATCCAGCTTGGCCTTAGAAACTTCCAACAACCTAAAAAGTCCCTCACCAAATTTCTTGGAGCCCCCCTCAAGGTACTGGGAGGCCACAATAAGGTCTTCTTGGAGCCTTCACTTCTCCAGACTGAACAGCCCCAACTGTCTCAGTGTGTCTCTATAGGAGAGGTGCTCCACCCTCTGATAATCCTTGTGGCCCATCTCTGTACATGCTCCATCACGTCCATATCTTTCATGTAATAAGGACTCCGGAACTGAATGCAGTACTCCAGGTGGGGTCTCACCAGAGTGGAGGAGAGGGAGAGAATAACCTGCCTCGACCTGCTGGCCACACTTCTCTTGATGCAGCCCAGGATTTGTTCTACTCTGCATAGATCTGTGAAAGGAAAGACATGCACATATTGTAATAATGTCACTTGACAGGAAGTTTAGAAGAACTGAGCTGCACCAATGTATTAGAAATCACCTGGAGAAAATCCCGTTTCTGTAACAGAGTATCAGGTAACCACATACAGCCTGTGAACCATCAGTCATAACTTCAATGCACCACAAATTAATTGCTGCCAGAATCCTGAAGGCATGATGCTATTTCTGGGGTATCCTGATAGATGTCCATTTCAGCACTTTATAGGTCTTTTATTCTCTGATAAATTCTGTTACTTACCCACCCCTCTGAATTTAGAGAGGGCATTTGGTCAGCAGTGCAGAAGCACTAGAATGAGGTGTTCCTCACCTTCATGTTGCACGGTAAAGGAAGTTGTGTTGTGTGGAATAAGTGGGAAGCATCACACACAGAGCACTGTAGGTCTTTCTCCCCAATACTTTTTGTGTTTCTTATTCAACTCCACTAGTCCTTTATTTATTTAAAAGGGGAAAAAATATACCATTGAATATTTAGATTGTTAATGTCTCATAAAAATACAGGGAAGTTCTTCAAGGCTAACTTGACAAGATAGTAACTTCTTGGGTGCCCTGGGACCGATTTTGTGAATTCAATGAGAAGTTATCTTGTGTGTGGTTTTTAAAAGAAGCTAAGTACCATGACAACATGAAGCAGTAGGTTTGAAAATGCTTGCCCTATTTTCAGCAACTCCTTTTTTTCATCCTTGAGGATTCAATGCATTCTTTCCTGATGACCTGGGGGGTGGGGGTTTGTGACCCCACCACAGAACAGTGCTTACTTGCTAATCTCTGGCACAAAGAAGTGGTTTGCAGATAACAACAGGTGAATCTAAGGTGTACTGGTATCTTCCCCACAGAGGATTCCTAAACTGCTACCAAGAGTGTCATTTAATGTTAGTATTTGGAGCTCCCAAGGCCAGCTTTATATATTTGAAGCAAGCAGGAGGTTTTATAGGCTGTGTAATTGAAAGAACTGTGCAGTGTTTTTCTGAAGCATAGTGGGAGACAACAGAACTATTGTGCAGGAACAAAACAGAGTTGTTTTTATTTCCTCTCAGTGCTGTGTAAGAAAATGGACAAAGACAAAAGGAAGAGTAAAAGCAAAATAGAATCTTAGCATGTTATTTACTAATTGTAAATATCAACTATTTGTCTGCAGTGATTTGCCATTGGAATGGGCTGTCTGGGGAGGTGGTGGAGTCCCCATCCCTGGAGGTGTTCAAGGAAAGACTGGATGGAGCACTTAGTGCTATTGGATAGGGCTAGGTGATAGGTTGGACTGGATGAGCTTGGAGGTCTCTTCCAACCTGGCTTTATTCTATTCTATTCTATTCTATTCTATTCTATTCTATTCTATTCTATTCTATTCTATTCTATTCTATTCTATTCTATTCTATTCTATTCTATTCTATTCTATTCTATTCTATTCTATTCTATTCTATTCTATTCTATTCTATTCTATTCTATGAATTGAGGCAGAAGTAGTAAACTCTGTGTTGAAGATAACACCTGGAAAAATTTAAAAACACTGAAAAGAAGTTTGACTGTACACCTTCTCATTCTTGCAGTACTTTTGTGGATGATAATTCCTTGCTTCTTTTCCAGTCAAGATTACAGGGATAATGGGTGGGGGGGGATGATTTGTATTCTTTTATCACAGTTGCTCCCTTGGTATTGGATCTTGAATATGTCTGTGGCAGTCTGTTGCACAGAACTCTATAAATAACTTAGTCATGCAAGTAACACAGTCTATGTTACAATTAGGAAATCTGTAGTCTTTGAAATGTTTCTCTGACATAAATTTTTGTTGCAAGCAGAGGCTCCCTCTTACCTTTCACTATGAAGAAAGGATATTCACTTTTATGAGGTGTCCTGGGATAGGACACCTATCAGATCTGTAGACCACAATCAGATAGAATTCCCCTCCACAGGACTTGATAGACCTTCTTAGAACTTACAGAATGAGTCTTCCTTTTATTTCCACATACATTGTTGATTCTTACTGTAGAGTGTTGATATTTAAATATACCCTTAAATATTGTTTGGTACCACTGTGCCACCAGCTTTTTGCTCTTCTGAATCACAGAATCATAGAAACATGCAGGTTGGCAAAGCCCCTCAGGATCACCAAGTCCAACCTAGAACCCTACTCTACAAGATTCACCTTAAGACATATCCCTAAGCATCATGTCCAAACAACCCTCAAACACATCCAGGGTGGGTGACACCACCACCTCCCTGGGCAGCTCATTCCAGTGCCTGAACGCTCTCTCTGTGAAGCTTTTTCTTAATGTCCAGTCTAAGCCTCCCCAGCCTCAGCTTGAGGCCATTCCCCCTTGTTCTGTCTCCAGTTAGCTGTGAGAAGAGACCAGCAGCAGCCTCTCCACAATGTCCCTTCAGGTAGCTGTAGACAGTGATGAGATCTCCCCTCAGCCTCCTCTTTTTCAGACTAACCATCCCCAGCTCCCTCAGTTGCTTCTTATAAGATTTATTCTCCAGGCCTTCCCCCAGCTTTGTTGCCCTCCTCTGGACCCGCTCCAGCACCTCCACATCTCTCTTGTATTGCAGTGCATAAAACTGAACACAATACTCGAGACGTGGATATGTTGCTCAGTTGCCTCCTGCTGTCCTATTTATTTGCCTAATTCCAGTTAGCTTATGATGTTAATTCTATCCTGAGATGCTTGGATGACCCTGTTCCTTTGAACAATGTAGAGTCTTTTTTGTCTTTTTTTCCTCCTACCAAATACAGTGAATAATGCACATAATAATCAATTCTCTTATCAAAATTTGTCATTGATGCATTTTAATATCTCATAATGTGCCTAATAAATTAAAGAATAAGATTAATATGTTGACAAGAACTATAAATGACTTTGGTATTGACCATCAGTCATTTTAATTAGCAAATCTCTAAATACACTGGAATCAATTTGTTCGTTTAGAAATTAATAGAGATACCTAGTCAGGGTGTGATGATAGTTTGGAAATTCTTAAAATGGCAGCATTAACAAATGCTAAAGACAAAAATAATTGGAGCAGCTGGAGTGGGAATAAGATCTTGTTAAATATGTTCCTGGTTTATCATCTTGTCTTTTAAAAATGTTTTCTTTGGGGCAAGATGACAGTGAAATTGGTCAGTTACTGGGTTTGTCTTGATCATTTGTATCTGCTGAATAATTACACAGTTAATTTTTACGACTAGAAAGCTGGTAACCCAGGACATAATTCACAAAACTGTAATTTTAAATTGTTCATTCACTGATGTAATTAGTAATTGAATTTACTTCCTAGAGGCTGCTCTAATAACAACACTGCTGCCAGAACAGACAAACAACAGGAGTGGTGTCAAAGGCTGCCTGCTCTCTCATTCCTCTGGTGGAGCAGAACCTCTCCCCAGAGGAATATTTCATGTCCAGTGTTTGTAGTCTTTTGTGAGACAACTAATAGCAATAATTGCAACAAGGCCTGTTATGAGAAGAAAAAAATTACTTGAATAAGCCAAATCATCCATGGTTCTAAGCCAAAAATGAAGACCTCTTCAATTTTAAAAAGACCACAACAATCCTTTTTTTTAAAAAAAAAAGGAATAGGGGACAAAAAGCAAAGCAAAATAAAACAAGCAAACAAAAAAAAAAATCTGATGTAGATTGGATTCAGACTTCTGATCTAAGGTGAGAATATTCTCCATTAGTAATATAAGTGGTTTGTTTTGTCCCTCTACTGTGCTCAGCTTTGGAGTCCTCAACACAGGAAGAAAATGGACCTGCTGGAGTGGATACAGAGGGCCACATTTTGAGAGGATTGGGATTCTTCAGCCTGGAGAAGAGAAGGCTCGAGGGGGACCTCACAATAGCTTTTCAGGACTTGAATGAGACCTACAAGAAAGCTGGGGAAGGACTGTTTGCAAAGACAGGTGGTGAACAGGGCAAGGGACAATGGTTTTAAGCTAGAGCAGTTAGATTTCACATTAGTAAGAAGTTCTTCACAATGAAGTTAGTGAACCAATGGAAGAGGTAACCCAAAGAGGTGGTGGAGGCCCCATTTCTGGAGACAATTCATAACCCTGAGAAATATGATCTAGTTAGAGATGTCCCTGTTCACTGCAGGGGGGTTGAACAAGAAGATCTTTTAGGGTCATTTCCAACCTGAAATATTCTGTGATTCACATCTCACAAGGTATTTCTAAGTCCCAGAAAAAAACCCAACTGTGTTGTCCCCGAGATCACTCTTCATGCTGGTTAACCTCCCTTCTATTTCCATTTGCCTCAAAATTCCTAAGATCCAAATTGAAGAGTGACAGAATATTTTGCTTATAGGTGTGGTTTGTGGTGAGACTTGTGATCTCAGAACTTCTTTTAGTGGAGGCTCTTGTGCAAATCACTTCAGTCCTGAGGCTGCCTTGGAGTTGTCAGTGCCTGTCACTGCTGCATGGAGCTGCCATCACCTCTGCTAAATTGTTGTCTTTTTTTTTTTCCCCCTCCCTGTGCTCTGCCGTAGAGAATCAAAGGAATCCCAGATGTGTTCCCTGAGCTTTTTGATACCACAGAAATTAGGGGAAGAGGAGGGAATTATTTTATGCCACCCAAAAACTCCTGAAGTAGCTCCTTTTGTGCAGTATACTACATGTATTGAAGCTGCCTGTTCGTCCTTGATTCCTGCGTGGAGAGTTTTAAAGATAAATTGCTTAAAAATTATGCCTGAAAAAAACAGTAGTTTCTAGGTGTTAGATTGAAGTGTGCTTCATGCAAGCATCTCTGCTAAAAATACAGTCCACTTACATCTGGTTAGCTATTTGGCAGAGAGCACTACAACCTGGTCTTCAACGCTGTCATTTTTTTTTCCTGCATGCTGACTAGTGAGCTATTAGTGCAGTTTCTGTGACATTTCTGTCAGCACTTTCACCAAGGTCTACTCTTCTGTCCTAGCAAGGAAGGCTCCTTTTAACTTTTAACTCTGCTTATGAATCTTTCTTACACTCTTTCTAATTTGTTGCTAATAATAGTGGCTTGAAGTGCTTTGCCTTGTTCTGGAAAGGTGTGTGACAACTCTTAATTTTTTTGAGATTATCCAACTAACTCAGCTTCCTTCATTTGGAAAGTTCAAAGTTTTTCATAGTGGTAGAATGACAAATCCTGAGTGCAATGGTAAATGATGGGTAAGATAATGCTATGTTAATTCAATAATTTCAATGATACTATGCCCAGGCTGTTGAATGTTTTCTGTAAGATACTTGTTCTGCTCAAGAAAGAGAGGGAAAGGAGCATCCTGCCATTTCCAGTCTTAGCCTCTTCAAAATCTGTGTCTGTATGACTGGCAACTGAGTATGTGAATGCTTTTGTATTCTGCAATCGAGTGAAAAAGAGTTTGTGCAAGTATCTCCCTTTCTTGAACTCTTTAAAAAAGCATAGATATCAAACTGCAGAGTTATCCTTTCATATCTTTCTTGTCCTTGCTTCAGGTTGCTCACTGATGAGATTCCTTGCTACGTGAGTGAATTTATCTTGATGGGAGGTTTTTACAAGTTACTTCTTCCTTCCTTTGAATTTACCTTGGTGGGAGGTCTTTGCAAGTTACTTCTTCCTTCCTGAAGCTCTATATTCATGCCCTGTGTAGTTCTTCTAATGGAAAAAAAATTCATAATAACTGTAGACTAACTCAGTAGAAAGAAGGCCTCCAGAACAGACTTTGTATTATGGCACAGACACAGATATATCTGAATGATGACTGGAAGGAAGAGTTCCCATTTAAATAGAACAAGATATCAGTTTGATTAGTTTATTTTCCAAAAATACTTTTTCCTGCATATTTTCATGTCTAAGTGTTGGGGTTTTGTGTCTTTATCTATGCTGATGTTTTTGATGATTGTGGTCATCATATTTTCAGGGGAAATGTACTTCCTCTTCTTTGAAAAATAGAGCAGTCAGAAAATAGTTATGAAAAATCTTGTTCTGAGAATAATTGCATCCCCAGGCTATGCCAGCCTTTGCTACACTCTAGTTCATCAACACTTCTGTTATATAGCCACATTTAAACTGGCAGAGCGGAGATTTAGACGAGATGTTAGGAGGAAGTTCTTTACAGTAAGGGTGGTGAGATACTGGAACAGGTTGCCCAGGGAGTTTGTGGCTGCCCCCTCCCTGGAGGTGTTCAGGACCAGGCTGGATGAGGCCTTGAGCAACCTCTTCTAGTGGGAGGTGTCCCTGCCTATGGCAAGGGGTTGGAACTGGATAAATTTTGAGGTCACTTCCAACCTAAACTATTCTATGATTCTATCTAAATAAACTTTGTCTGTCATTCCATAGTCTTACAGCAAAAGCAGAGATTTTCTGATGCTGTTCTGCATCATGCTGGAGCAGAACTGCCTCACTGGTACTAAAATCTGCTGTTTAGAATGCCTAGTTAAAGTCACAGTGTGTTCACAGTCTGTCCTCTGCTGCTGCTGTCCCTTTTTCCTAGAAGCCTGCTTGGTTTGATGCAGATCTTCATTCCCACCACTTCTTCAGACTTCCCCTGTAGGTCCTTGCTCTCAGGACTAGTGTGGCAGCTTCTTGATTGTGGCCTCATGTGTATCTAAGTGAGCTTGGGGATACCCAGGGAAGTCCCCACTGTGGTCTACTGTGAGATACAGTTGGTGTATTGTGCAGCAAGGCCTGGTGCTAGCATGTGCATCACCTGTGCTTAGCAGAAGAGGGAAGTAAGGCTGGGAAGGATTTTACTGAGTAGTGGAACATTCAGGGAGGAATGAATCCCCCACCTTAATCCCTAGTGTAAGAGTAGCCTGTGTTCTAAGTAGAGTCAAGACTGCTGTGCATCAGTAGTTGCTGTGCAGCGACAGCTGTGGAAAAAAGGGCAGAAACAGAATGTAAGATGTTTGAGATTGCTCTGGTTTGAGTAAGAACAGAACCAACTCTGGTAGGTGATTTTATTTTTCATTTCAGTCTCTTCTCAGTAACTGTACTTCTTGCAATTAACAGCATGGGTTTGCTGTTGCTGCTTCTGGAAGAACTAGCACTCAATGTTTATAGTTAGCACCAAGGATTGCAGTGCAAAAAGGTTCTTGCTTAGTCTTGTTCTGGTGCAGACCAAGGTCACTGCTAGATCTCGTGTACCACCTTGTGGGTGCAGTAAGTAAAAGGCTACACCTGCAAGGAGTGGACAGGACAGGTGACCCTAAACTCACCACCAAGGGATTCCATTCCATGGACATCATATTCAGTACATAGCTGAGGTATCATGAGGGTCAAGCCCCATTCTTCAATGACTCAGATTCAAAGACAAGTCTGTCCTGCCTGACATCCTGATCCATGTGTTCCTAAATCCATTCCTAGAATCCAGCTCCTAAATCCAGTTACTATCTGCCACTGAGTTGAGTTTGAGTCTTTGACAGTGCCTGCCACAGCATCAGTGGTGATGGTGACTAATTACTATCAGGGATTGAGTTTAATGGCCATGGTGGTCTTAGGTTGAGGTTTGGACTTGATGACCTTAGAGGTCTTTTCCAACTGAAACAATTCTGTGATTCTATGGTTGGTTTGTGTCTATTTATAAGTATTTAATTTTATCATTATTATTTTCATTAAAGCAACTGTAGTTTTCCAACCCATCATTTTCTCTCCATTATTCTCTTTCTCTTCCCCTATGGAACAGGAGAGGGGTTCATAAAGACTGTCTGTCACTCATTTAGTGGCTAACTCAGCCATAACCTTGACAGAGATAAATATTTTAAATGTTGAATGTTAGAACCCTTTCCGGAATTTGCAGTCTTAACAGAGAAATCATGTCCTTAACTTCACAGAATGGAATAGAACAGGAATATTAACATTTTTAATCTGCTATCAGGATTTGTGCACACTGGAAGAAGGTAGAGATATTGCACTGTCATTGCCCTACAACTGTTGTTTGGATTTTCACTCCTAAATTTTTCTATCAACTTCATGCTTATTTAAAATATCTGCATGACTGAATCAGCTCACATCATGTAAACACCTTAGATTCCTTGATTTTATTTGGAAAGAAAGATTTTTATACACTGCCTTGAAGTCTGCTTTAATGGCTAGGGAAGTAAGGTAATGGCAAATCTAAAAATGGCATGTTCTTTGCGTTCCCTAAGGAGTATAATGCTGAGAAACTTGCTGTAGTAGGTGGTGCTGGTGTGGGATAGTAAGTAAAGTTCTTGATTACAGCAATCAAATGTATAGTACTTACAGGTAAAACCTTTTTGCAAATAGAACACCTACTTTGGGGGTGTTTTTAGGTTTTGTTGTTGGGGTTTTTTGCTTTGGCTGGTTGGTTTATTTTTTTTTTTTTTTTCCTAAATAATTTGTTCCAAGGAAGGCAGTAAATTGCAGGTCTACAGAGAATAACAAGTGATATTGCTACCCCCAGAGGGGCAGTATGCAATACACAGTCTTGAGGTGTTTACCTGTTGGAATCATACCACATCATCTTCAAAGCAACAGATTTGAAACAAACTGCTGCTGAGTTTTACAAGAGATTCCCTTAAGATTGGCACATTCTATCTACTTTCACAGCACCAACACTGGGATATTTTTTAGCTTGACTTCATTGCAAACAGTGTTGAGAAATAATAATGAGATTTACCTGCTTAGACAGTCTATTTGCTCATATTTCACCTTATGGTAATGAAAAATGAGTGCTATTTTCCTTACCTGTCAAGCCCAAGTTATTTAACCCTGATGAATGGAGAGTATGATAATGTAGGTAATATTTTTACAGCTGGTGATACAGACTTGTAGAAACTCTTAATTTACTGTGCAACTCCAGGACACAAATATGGTAAGGGACACCTTTTCTCTAAAAGAAAAATTTTCTTTTACTTTGCAAGAGCAACTTGCCAGGGAGTTTGACATCTGTAGGTAAATCCTGAAGCTATTAAGTTAGCTTGAGTTTTGAAACTCAGTTTGAGCTGTGGTTTGACCCTGCTTGTAGACAGTACAATAAATCCTCTCTCGTTGCAGGACTGAGCTCCTGCTTTGTAAGATCCAGCTATAAATGAGCAGTGTCTGCCATGCTGTGAGTTGTCTGTCTGAGCTTAATGATTGTTCTCAGATGGTCAGCTTTAAAACCTCTTCACAACTACTTGCATGAACTTATTTTCAACTAAAAACATGCTTATATGTAGATTTCCCAAATGGTAATGGCACATATTATGAAGACGCAAACTACTTAAGCGAGTTACTGTAGATGTAATCCATGTAGTCTTTCATAAATAAACCTAACTTCAACCTTTCTACTGAAAACATCCCCATGGCTTTTGCACAGTTTACAAATAAATGTAATTAAATCCATCACAATTGGAATTCCTGCTAAGGATAGATGATGATGATGATAGCCTTGGTATTTGGGAATTAGGTATACAAGTAGCACTGGATACAGAGCTTGCTTAATATCTCTCTCCAGCTAGTTGTTTTCTTAGCTACCAGCCAGTGTTAAACTTTACAAATGCAAACTAATCATTCGTTAATATAGAATTATGAGCTTCTTGGGCAACTTTAATAACGGACATTTTGAGGGAGACTATAATGAATCTGTTGAGAGAGCAATAAAACTTGTCTATGAGCAAGTTTTCTACTTTAATGAATTCCTGAGAAACCTGAAGGATAAAAACATAAGAGAAGCCTACCTCTAGTGCGGATCACTGAAAGACTGACAGGCACAGAGATAAAGGGAATTAAATATAAGAAAGATTAAAACTGCAAATTATTTGGAAAAAAAATCTGAAGTAATAATGTGGATTTTTAGGAATAAAAATTATACAAAATTACAAGAAAAGGGTCTGAAGAGTTTGGGGAACTCTATCAATGTAGGAATAAAATCAATGGAAACTGACAGGGAAAGGAAGGGAAGGCTACAAGGAAAGATTAAAAACTGGGAATAAATATGTACTAAATTGACAAGGACAAGGATGTCCAAGAACCATTCATAAATAAATGCACCGGTACTTAAAAATATGATTGTGGATGTGATGTTGTTTTCATAAGCAATTATTTTTGTGTCTTGGATAGTACTTACGTTTTCTTTGCCTATTAAATAAAAGTAGCATACTTCCATTTTTGTGGCAATCAAAAATGACAGCCTGGTAGGCACCAGAGTGATAATTAAAGCTCGATGTGTCCCCCTTGGTTATACTCCATATGAGATGAATCAAACTGAGCCCATGTTGTCTGCTACTGGCTTCCCTGGGCAAAAAGGTTTCACAAAGAGTGAGATGAAGCAGTCTGGCTCCAGATCATTTTCATGGATGCCCTTAATATCCAGCTCTTTCTAGATAAATATTTCTCAGCTGGCAAGTATATGAATAAATATCTGCCTGGATGCAAATATGATCCTTGCAGTCTGTCCTCCTGGTGGTGGCGGTAGTAATAGTAGCATCATGGCCAGGCTGTTATACTATAAGGTCACTGAAGGTCCTTTACCAACTGAAGTATTCTCCTGAACATCCCTGCCCAGGGTAGATGAGTCACCGTCAGCACCTCTAAACTCTCCTCCTACTGTTTTGTTTTCTTGCTGCTGTTACTTTCCTGTACTTTGTCACCTTTTCATTCTATCTTAAATCTGGTTTGTGGATCTTGCTGCACCTGTTTTAATTAACCTGATTATTTTTATAATAGCAGAACATTAATTATCCTCTTCTTGATTATCCTAGGGAGGAAAAAAAATAGTTATATAGGACATCTTATCTAATTAATTTTGAAAAAAATTTGTGAGGATTAGCTTTGTGTATCTACATGCTTCTCAGATTTTAATTAAAATTGTCTTGCACTGTGGTGTTACTGTGTAGTAATGAAACACCAACAGGCAGCAAGATGGATAATACATTTCTGCATTTTACCAATACAGTCCAAAGGTGTTGCTCTTTGGAGCTGCTGTGTAAGTAACCATGAATGTCAGCTTTCAACCATCCACTAGGCAGTGGTATTGCATCTATTTACAGTGTCAGGCGTGTATCTACCAAATGGAAGAACACCCCCCTGCCACCGTGCACGGTAGGTGGGTTCTGCCTGAACAAATTGATGTTCTTTCAGCCATTGGTACTACTTTCTAAAAGTTCTGTAATTGCTAAAGAATGACAAAGAAAACAAGAAAAGGAAGTTGGAGTAGTTTTGTGTTCTGGGCAATCAAGTGCATACTGAGATGCTTTAGCCCTGGCTATAGCATACATTTGTTTACACTTGTGCTGAGCTTTTATCAGAGATGCTGGCAAGATTAATGAGTTTCTGAGTACAGAGTAATGTCACAACTGTGGTTTGTAATGGCAAAATGTTTTTAATATGCTGTTAATTGTTGTTTGTTTGTTTGTTTGTTTTATTAATCTCTGTGTCTTTAGAACTAGCTGTGTCCGTTTAAACTATCTCTGCGTCTTTAGAACTAGCTGTGTCCGTTTAAACTGTCTCAGTGTCTTTAGAACTAGCTGTGTCCGTTTAAACTGTCTCAGTATCTTTAGAACTAGCTGTGTCCGTTTAAACTGTCTCAGTATCTTTAGAACTAGCTGTGTCCGTTTAAACTGTCTCAATGTCAAAGTATTGTGACTTTGAGCTTATCGAGATGGTAGGAGCCTTTTGTACTGGCTGTTGTGTTGCACAGGCTCAGAATTCTGACCTTTAAGTCTTTCCAGAGTGTATTTGCATGATGTTGGTAATAATGTCAGGATGAGAAGCTACATAAAGCTATTTAAAACTTCACATGTAAAACTGCTCAGGGAACTCACATGGGAGGCTGTGGTTTCATTATTGTGGCTTTTAAAGAGAAGACAGCAGCCTTAGTGGGAGCACCAGGAATCTTGTGTCACCAAAAAAAGTGTTAACAGTTTGCTCTTTTCCAAACCCATTCAAAATATTGTCAAAATTGTGAGGGACATTAGAAATAAATGTGGAGAGAAAAACTGAGAAAGACTGGTATTCTTTTGTTCAAAGTGAGCTATTACCAAAAGAGCCAAGAAAAAAATGCATATGTAACAGCAGTTCAGCTTGCACATGAAAATGGCAACAATCAAAGAATTGCGAGATTTTTGCTTCCCGTTCATAAAGATGCTAAGTGAAATAAATGCCTCCGTTTGTATGCATGAAGAAGCAGTTATTGGATGGAAATGGCTCTTCCTCACTATAGACCTGAGTACATGAACCAAACAATTGGCTTCTTAGAGTGGTGAGTATCATTGGCATGCAGTACAGCCATCAGCAGAAGCAGGGCAACGTTCTCAGTGATCTGCAGGCTTTTAAGAGACACTTGAACAGTTAAGGAAAGCTTCCACTTGAAGTTTCCAGTTCAATTTGCACTTAACTGATTCAAGGTTTGTATTACTTATGGCTCACAATAGCAGCTGAAGCATGTATTGCCTGCTTTTTTTTTTTTTCTTTACAGTAGGCAGAATGAGCCTCAAGTCCCATCATCTAGCAGGAGCTTTCTCTAAACAAGCATTTTAAACATTTTAAAATGTCTTTTTCATCATGCTGCCATTGCTTTGTCTGGATGCTGCATTTATTTTGCATATTGTGTTTGTTCATATAGGGGGGGGTTTCCCCATTTGCTTTTTTGCTCTCCTTGTGGTGGTTACCTTTTGCATTAACTTTCTTTTGCCCTATCTCTCCTTTATTGCAGTCATGTTTACAGTGGCTCAGATCTTGTGGAGAGGCATGTGACAGTTTCCAAAAGGCACTCATCATTCATCTCTTCTCCACGTCTAGCTGCAAAAACTCAACAGTGAGTATCCTGACTTCTACTCAAACTCCTTTGTGTATGAACAATTGCTTCTCCAGAGAGCATGCAAGTAACTTGCATTTTCCAAGCTCTCCGTCTTTTGCTGGCTGATTATTTGAATGATCACTGAAAACTGGGGAGGAGGTTGCCTCCTGTGTAGCTAATTTGTTGTTGTTGTTTGTTGGGCTTGTTTATCTCTATTTTACACACACTTATGAGTGAGTGTATGCACATGATCCTTATTTCCTTAGGTTGTGTGTCATGGTAGAAATAATGGGGAGCTGAACTTTTAAACATGACTCAGGGAAGCAGATGTGGAATAATCACAGAATTAACCAGGTCAGGAAAGGCGTCTAAGATCATTGAGCCCAATCTATCACCTAACTCTTCTAATTAACTAACCCATGGCACTAAGTGCCTCATCCAGTCTCCTCTTAAACACCTCCAGGCATGGTGAGTTCACCACCTACCCAGGCAGCCCACTCCGATGCCAATCACTCTTGCTGTGTAGAACTTCTTCCTAATGTCCAGCCTAAACCTGCCCTGGCACAGTTTGAGGCTGTGTCCTCTTGTTCTGTCACTGCATGCCTAGGAGAAGAGACCAAGCCCACCTGGCTACAACCTCCTTTCAGGTAGTTGTAGAGAGCAATGAGGTCTGCCCTGAGCCTCCTCTTCTCCAGGCTGCACACCCCCAGCTCCCTCAGCCTCTCCTCACAGGGCTGTGCTCCAGCCCCCTCCCCAGCCTTGTTGCCTTTTCCTGGACACATTCAAGCACCTCAACATCTTTCTTTAATTGAGAGGCCCAGAACTGGACACAGTACTGAAGGTGCAGCCTGACCATCACTGAGTACAGGGGCAGAACGACCTTCCTGGTCCTGCTGGCCACACTATTATCTCCCTGGCCTGGTGCAGATAAGCTGAAAGATTAAAACAACACGGGAAGGGACAGGATCACAGGGTATGTTCCAAGTGATCTGGCAGGCTCAAAGAAGTTCAAGCACATAGCTTAAATACCTGGTTTCTGTGACTGAATTTTTAAGAGCGAAAAGCTTAATATTATTATTCCTTTATACCTTTTGTGAAAGAACAACAGCATGAAATATGTTTTCAGCAAGCAAAATACCTTGGAAGAAGAAACTGGGAACTTAGGAAAGCAAGAGAAATAGTTGGAGTCACGGGAAGTAATTTCATGGACATTCTGTAAGAGCTGTGTCACTGCTGTCATGGTAGATTGGCACTACAATATTTTTCTCTTTCTCTCCACACAATCACTTAGGAAGTCAGTTCAGAGAAAATTATTCCTAATTACACAGACAGAGATATAAAATTTTAGAGTGGGGCACTGGGATTTAGCCATGTGACACCCATTAATGTTAATGGAACTCATGCAGCTAAATCACTCTTCACTTTTATGAAAAAGGTGTCCTAGAGAGCTGACATAAAGGCAGAGTTGTCTGTCACACAGCTGGACCATAAATCATTGCTACTATGTGTACAAGTAACATAGCAGGAGAGATGAACAATTTAGTATGGTGACTTTTTTTTTCCTCTGAGTTTGGTGGAAAGCCACATTTTATGTGCTTGAAAGCTGTAATTTTTCTAATGCTTTTTGGTAATTAGCAATTTGAACATATTATTAATTTGGAGCAGTCCTGCTGTTGTCCCTCCTGACAGCAGAGCATGTACTCACTCAGCATCTCTGTAGTGGTTGTAATTCTAAGATAAGCTGTAAGGTTAAACAGTATTCTGCTTCGTATAGAGACTTTCAGCTCCTTGCCTGACATGATTCCCCGGTTCACATTGCCTGCCTTATTGGCTTTTCTCCCTCTGGCATTGTGGAAAATATGAGAGTTTAAAGCTCAGCAGCTGTTGCATCATACAGTAGGGTAGATCTCAGATAGCCTATATGGCAGTAGTTAGAAATATCTTCACTTGTCAGTGCATAGTGTAGATATTATCCCTACACCTCAGAAAACCTCTCAAAATGAGTTGCTGGGTTTTGTCAGCTTGGTGTGTTTCCAATTGGTTAAATCATTAGGCTTTAGAAAGCTTTGCTAAGTAAATTACTGTTGCGCTAAAGCACGTCTGGAGAGCAAAGAGGCTAATTCCAAGAGAAAATATGATTAGAAGATCAGTCATCTGCCTCTAAGGTACTCCTGTTACACAGTTGTGCAATGAAATGCTCAGAACATGGGTCTACATTATATGAGGTTAGTCATGTTCTACATCAAAGAATACATATTGTGTCACATCTGTGTCCTTTATCTTCCAACTTTATTTCGTAAAATCCAAGACACCCATGTGTTGGATGTCCAAAGCTTCCTTAGAGCTAAGTTACAGGTATATACACTGTCTAGAGTGAAGGATAAATCCACGTAGCTTCCACAAGAATTGGGTCGTGCTTTGTACAGCTGCTGTCTGCAGAGCTTTGATCACATTATCAGCTGCTGCTCTCTTATAGAATAATAGAATAGAATCATAGTATGGTTTAGGTTGGAAGAGACCTCAAAGCTCATCTAGTTCCAACCCCCCTGTGCCATAGGCAGGGACACCTCCCACTAGATCAGGATGCTCAAGATCTCATCAAGCCTGGCCTTGAACATGTCCAGGGAGGGAGCAGCCACAACCTCCCTGGGCAACCTGTTCCAGTGTCTCACCACCCTCACTGTGAAGAACTTCCTCTTAACATCCTGTTTAAATATCCCCTCTGCCAGTTTGAGCCCATTACCCCTTGTCCTGTCATTACAAGACCTTGTGAAGAGTCCCTCCCCAGCCTTCCTGTAGGCCCCCTTCAGATACTGGAAGGTTGCTATAAGGTCTCCTTGAAGCCTTCTCTTCTCCAGGCTGAAAAGCCCCAACTCTTTCAGCCTGTCCTCATAGCAGAGGTGCTCCAGCCCTCTGGTCCTTCTTGAAGGAAGATTTCCAAATGAAACTTCTGTTGAAGAAGTTTTGAGGTTTTGTCCTCATACTCATCTCTTTGAAAAAGAAATGCAAGTGAAAAACTAACAAAACCATAACCGGGCCTGGATGAAGAATTCTGACATGTTAACTTCTGAATAATAGATAAAGATTTACATTTTGTCTTGTCAACTTGCTAAAATCTCCAACCAGACACAAAAAACTCAACCCCCCACACCACTACAAGAGCCTGGTGATAACCTTAACCCAATTTATATTTTATGTCTTGTAGGATTCATTGTGTGCCGTAAGCTTGAAACTGTTAGCTAAGTATGAAGACTTCTGACTGGTTTTCTGGCGTGCTGATATCTTGAGTGAGAAAGATGGTCCCATTAATCACATCTTCTGGCGTGTGTAAATACAGTGATTTACATCGTGTGATGTCATCTTCCTGAAAACAAGACTTAGCAGAGCTTCACAGGATTTAATTTAACAGAAGCAATATTGATAGCACATTAGGTCTGCTGACTTTAGAGAGAAAAAGTCAGCAATGATTTGTCATCTGGTTATTTGCTAAACCCTGAGCTTTTTCCAGTTTGTATAGTGTGCTGTAAGCCTTAGTTCTGCTCTAGACTATGGTGAGGCACTGAAAGGCAGTAGAATTGTTTGTGTTCCACTTGAAATCTGTAACTTCTATGTCTTTCTGGTAGTCAGTGTACTGCAGTATACCTGCTTGGGAATGAGACCCTCCACCATTCAGGATTATTCTGACAGTGCTTTGCTGAGGAGTTAATTTTAATATATGATGAATAGTATCTTATAAACTTAACCTTACTGTCAAAATCAGTGCTAAAGTAGATTTTTCTGTTGAAATTACTACTCTTGCCTCACCTGGTTAGCAAGTTGGTAAGTCACTGGTAGGTGGGTTTATTACCCCAGTTCCATTCTTATGTTATGATTTTTTGTGGATTTGGGGTGGGTTGATTCATTGGTTGGTTGGTTCATAGCATGGTTTGGGTTGGAAGGGACCTTTAAAGATCATCTAGTTACAACCTCCTCACCTTGGGCAGGGACCCACTAGACCAGGTTGCTCAAGGCCTCACCCAACCTGGTCCAAAACACTTCCTCGGAGGGGTCATCATCCACAGCCTCCCTGGCCAACTAGTTTGTTGGGGTTTTTAATTGCTAGTATTATTTAAATAAATATCCTGCCTTTGGACTAAAAACATGGTGGAAGTTAAATACATAGCTCCTGGAAGCAAATGCAGGAAGGGGAATCAAACAGAGGTGCTGAATTTTTCACTTCACAGCCAGCTTCCGTCACTGACTCTCACTGCAGCAGATCGCAAAAGCAACCAGAAAGTTCACTTCATGTATGACATCCAGCAGACTTAAACTCTTAAGTACTTATTTAGTATAAGAAGAGATTAAAAATATAAATATCAATATAATAAAACCTCTTTCTTTGGGAGATAATTCACTGCACAAAGCAGATGAAAGTAATGCTTTAACATCGCATCAGAAGTCTCCCTGTTCGTGGTAAGTCTGAATATCCAAAATCATTACTTTAAATGCCTTTTGCTTTTTACCCCTTTCTATTTTACTGTTACTTTATTACTGCCACTTTATTACTATTAGTAATTTTTACTTTATTATTATTATTATTGAAAATTGCAGAAGAGCAGTTTTCTGATATTAGGGGAGGCAGATTTTTCATTTTGCTCTCTGAATATAGTCAGCCAGATAGAGAAAATTAGAGAGGATGAATAAATAGGCGATTGAAACAATAAACTCTACAGGGTTGTGGGCTTGGTTTGGTTTGTTGTTTTTTTTTTAACTTGGATCAGAGCCAAGATGCCAGTGGTTGTATTCATCCTTGACTGAGCAAGCTGAAAGAGGAGAGCCCATGCTGAGAACAGTGGTACAGACAGAACAAGCAGTACTGCAGAAACACAGCTAATTAGAATTCCTGCAGGCTTTATCAACAGGTCTGCAAAATACAATAATTAAGATTTGACTGTGAAAACATGTCACTTTGATGTTTTGGAGATGAGACAAAGTAGCTTAAAGTTGCCCAGTTGAGCATGATCATTTAAGATCTCTCTTTTGCTTTTTTTTCTTTTTCTTTTTTTTGGTAGCTGTATATACAATGCATCTGCTACTACAGTGAATCATAGAATCATAGAATTATAGAATGGTTTAGGTTGGAAGAGACCTAAAAGCTCATCCAGTTCCAACCCCCCACCATAGGCAGGGACACCTCCCACTAGAACAGGATGCTCAAAGCCCTATCCAGCCTGGCCTTGAACACTTCCAGGGAGGAGGCAGCCACAACCCCTCTGGGCAACCTATTCCAGTGTCTCACCACCCTCACTGTGAATAATTTTTGCAGTTACTGCAAAACTAGCACTAATTTAATTTCTCAGTAAACTGTACAATGGATGCATTTTCTGCAGGCCAGTACTAAAACAGAGATAGATTGGTAGAAAAAACACTTTATCTTGATGGAGAAAAAAAAAAAAAGTGTATTACCTGGAGGGATGTTTCAAGGTAGGAAAATGGTTGTGTGCAGTAGATTTGCATAAAGAATGCTTGATATTGGTCTGGCAAATGTTCTCGGAAGATGTAGTTAATTGAGTCAGCTATTTTGAAATGAAGTTGGTAGTGATGGGCAAAGTCTAATAACAGCTGAAGATTTTGTTTTGGAGGGAGGAAATTGATGGTTAAGCTTGACAATTCCACCTGTAGATTATCGTGTTGAAAAGAAAGATGGGTAAAAAAATGCACCAGATGACAGGCTGATGTGTCAGTGCCTTTATTAAAGCCTTGCCTTACAGGTAAGAATGGGGATCTGCTCGAAACTGCAAAGCCTTTCTAAAAAGTTCTGCCACCTTTTAAATGTTTGCAGCAATGTGCTGGCTTGAACTAACTGGAGGATTTGAGTTAGAAATTAGACTATAGGCTGAGAAGTGAAAACACAGGATATCACTTCACTCACAGCTTTAATGAGAAAGAAAAAAAAAATTGTTTTAAGAGTTGTAACCCAAATATAGAGAAGGGAGATGGTTTCAGACCTCTCTGGGGTGTGGCTGCCTCTTGCATGGCTCCTTTTCCCTGCCTTTGTGTAGCTGATTCTTAATAATTCTACTAACTTCTTTTCCTACTGCTAACCCCCCTGGGCTGATCTACCTTCGCCTATCTGCTGCATCAACAGCTGGTGAGATAAGATTGGGGAAGGGGGGAAAAGTGGTAGGGCTGGTTAAAAACCCCTTAGGGAATTTGATATCTGGGAGGGCTGTGGTGTTTCTCTATTACCTTTTCACTATATATGTATCCGTAAATATGTTATACATTGTAAATATCTGCTTGTATATTGTGCAAAGCTGTAAATACAAAGCTTAATGTATTAAATTCCAGCCAACTGAGTCCTAGCCTGGGTTGCATCAAAGGGTGGGAGGGGGCAGGTAACTGCTAAACCACCATGAGCAAAATAATGCAGGCAGGCTCCCGTTTGATGATTTGGATGCTGGCTAAACAGAGTTGATAGAACTCGCACATGTTGTTAGCGGTGTTCTTATTAGTTTCCTGATTAAGAAAAATAAGGCAGCTTCATTTGTTTCTTGGAAAAAAAAAAAAAAATTCATAAAGGGTTTTAAAAGATTACCTTATCAAGAATGTATCCATGTGATTAGGTTTATGGATGTGAATGCAGGTGTGGAGAAAAGGAAGTAACTTTGAGGGAATATTGCTTGCACCACTGTGTGTTTTCATCTGATCCATGCAAGAACCCTCTGGATTTTTTTATTACTTCTGGTAGTTTTTTCTGTGCTTTAGATGAAGCAGGCCTAATTAGAAAAGATATTGAGAAAAGCCTCCTCTCAGGGAATCTTGGTTTTTTTCCCTTCAACTATTCTATCAGTCTTACAGGAGGCATTATTATGCTCTCAGCCTGTTAACTGATGTGTAAAGCAGCAGCTGTACGGCTGCCGCCCTGCTCTGGAGCCGCAGTGCCATCTGCTGGGGCCAGCCCAGGAGAGCCCTCCCCATGCCGCCTGCTCTACTCCCGCCTTAATAGAACCTGCTGAAAACGAGCAATTACTTTTGCAGTGGGGTGTTTCAGGACGCATGTGTAGACCGTTTCTCCATACGGCTTATCGACACAAAGAGTATCAATGCGTATCATCAGGAGGTAAGGAAATAAACACATCTCCAAACCTTTACAAATACTTCCATTTCTCTCCCTAGGGGAAAATTCAACTGTACCTTAGAATGTTTTATGTTTAATCATTAATAATGTTATAGCTTATTGTTACATTATGCATCTCCCTGTTGTTTTTTTTTTTTCTCCAGTAATATAAAATTCACCCAAAATTTTAGGAAAACTTTATCTTGAAATAAAGTGAATTAAATCCCTACATGACCTTATATTAAGTCAAGGTTTGGGTGGATCTAGCAGCTTATCTTTAAGTGAGTGGAAGCAGCAGGTGTTCAGAGCAGCTTCTGTATGGACTTCTGTGAAAGCTGGCCTGAAATTATTAGGGAAAACAAATCTCCACTGTTGTGGTCTTACCAGTGAAGAAAAACGAATTGCAGAACAAAATGACCTTTTTTGTGTTGGTGTATATTTTGTTTCTGTTACTCCACTGATAAATTAGTGTATGGGGGTGGGTGTGCTGCCACTTCATCCTTTTTTCTTTTTTTCCCAGTCATTTATCTTTGGTCTCCTAATTTTATAAAGGTATAGGTCCAAAGAAAGTTTAACTTAATAGCTGCATGTCATGTTCCAGGGAAATATGACTGATGGTTTTTACTTGCAAGTAAATGGCAAACGATCATTTAACTGCCTTTGCACAAATGCAGGGTAAGAAAAAAGAAAAAAAAAGAAAAAAAAAAAAGTAGACTTCTTAGAATTGATGCTTCTGTATATTTTCCTGCTACATTTTCTTCTTCCCTAGGGAATTACATGAAATCAAGAGGAACACCATGGAATAAATATCTGCATATATGGGATGTGTGTGAGAAAACTGCTATATCACACAGCAACCATCAGATGATGAAACAAGTTGCCATCTTCTTCTTAGAGTCTACAAAAGGATGAAGTGAAATCACAGTATTGCAGTCACAGACTATTCAGGTTAGAAGCTCTGATGTCCAGTTATCCTCTCAATGCAACATCACTACTCAGTTGAAACTGGGTAGTAGGCTTTGGCCTTATCTTCAGAGTGAACTAAGGAACTCTGTTTCCTATATCTAGACAGTCTTTTCTGCTTCCATTTTAGGAAGAAGGGAAGTTTGGAGATGGAATTTGGTTTTGGATGGTTTGTTTGTTTGTGCTTTTTTTGAGTAATTTGGCTGTAACTGGATTTCTACAGACTGTCAATTAAGTTCTTTACCATCTTCTGTTCAGAATACCAGACTTGGTTTAGCTGGGTTTGGGTTGGGTTTGGTTTTGTTTTGTTTTTGTAGTGGAATTCTTATGGTTTGCGTTGGTTGGCTGGCTGGAGGGAAGTTTTATGTGTGTTTGGATTTTTTGGTGTTTATCTTTTAAATTTTACTCCTTTTGGATTTTAGTTTCGAACAACACAAGGTTGATCAGCTCTGAGATGTGTGCTCCATCTCCTGGTCAGTGATGTTGCCACATGCAGTCTATACTGTTTCATCTTCATAAAACTTCCCTCCAGCATCCTAATTTGAAACAGCAGTGAGTTCCAAACTGTGAGTTGAAGTGGAACGCAATAAATACTGGGCTTTTAAGTCAGTTGAAAAGCTCTTCCTAAAACTACTAATTTTTATCCTTCTTCACTAAGAATCTGTCAAAGAAATTTTAGGCGTGCAACAGTTTGAATGAATCAGGATACCAGATCCTAGAATCACCCTTTAAAAACAAGCAAAAACATTTGAAAGGCTGCTAGAACCCCAATATCCTGAGCAAGAAATCTTAACTTTGCAAAGCCACATAAGCTGAGAAAGACTTCAGATGATGTTTAAGGATTCTAAGCTATCACAGGTTTAACCTATTTATTCAGAGAACACTAGAAAGAAGGAGGGATGGAGGGATTGATTTGAAGCACCACAGCTCTCAAAACAGTCTAATTCTAAGAAAATTCTCAGATTCTATTAGAATAAAGGAGGAAGAGCCGGTCACTGTACTTTGCCCACGCCGCTGCAGAACTGCAGTTCCAGAAGGAAACACCAGAGGGCACCACTGAGCGGAGACGGCATGGCGCTACTGGCCAGACTGCCGCGGCACTGCCATGCGCTGTTCCCCAGGCAGGCCCGCATGAACCTGCTCGGTAGCAACCGGAGCCCGTACCACGCTACTTACCATCCAGCGTGCCAAGCTATAGATGGCACAGGGACCATGGCCTGGGTCCTCGGCAGATGACCGCACAGTCCTGGAGGTGCCACCCTCACTGTGCAGCGGCAATTGCACTCCTTGCCGGCAGCACACAAGGGCGATAGGCTGGGCAGAGTGAGCAGCTCATCTCCTTTGGCTGCTGCATTCGCTTCCTTACACCAATCACTTCAGCACTGGCTTACTTTATTTCACCCCTTAGGAAATTTCCTGGCCTACAACCCATTTTCAGATAGCAACACAGCCTAAAGAACAGTGCTGCTAAGAAATCCAGTTGTCAGCTCACTCTGGTGGCAAAGGTTTTTGTAAGCTGAACTTTCCAACTGTTTTGGCAAATACCAAGACTACAAGGCAAGTTACACCAGTACCCGAAGGTCAAGATACCAGGCAAATCCCTGTGCCCGCTGTACACAAGTTCCTGTACCCAAAACAATCACCTGCTGGAACTATAGAACGGCTGCCTTGTGAAGAACCACTGCGGCACAGCAAGGCCCTCAGCTTTCCCTGCAGCAGGTCCTGAGAGCACGTTGCAGTGCCAGGCTTTACTGGTTAATCCAGGCACTCTGAGCTAGTCTGGAATAGGTGTTTGCACTGCAGAAATACATTTCCTACATGGCCTCAGTACAAGAGTCCATCCTGCATGAACTGTAACTGGTCTTTTCAGGGCTCTGAGAGCTGTTACACTAACCTCGTTTCACAAAATTGTAATTTGAAGTTCAAGAGCAATATGCACTGGGAAAACTGCAATCCTGTGGACCCAGGATACTCAACAAGAACTTAATCTTGGCTGGTTTATGGCCACAGGGAACCTGTATGAACTTGCTTGCTAGACTCCAGGTCTAACTTGGCTGGAAAACACATTCTTCTCTAATAAAATTTAATGCCAACAAATATGGGACAATAAACAAATTGTTTTTTATCACCCCGTTTCTGTGAGAGTCAAAAAACGGTAGTAACTGAAAGACTTTAGGCAGCAAACCGATAGCAGGTTTAGCAGCTACCATACTCTCCTGCTGAGCTGGGCCCTTATAGGAGAAAAGGGCTGCCAGGTGTAGGTGAAAGGTTACAGGCAGGCTAGGGTTGCAGAAGAGGGTTGGAGTTAGGAAAAAGAGGGAAGGAGGAACAGGGTTAAGTAGGAGGCTTGTCAGAGAGGAAAATTAATGTGAAAAAGCTGCTCCTGTGGACGTGAGGGGTGGCAGACATACCTTAGGGGGTGGACCTGGGTAGAAAGGTGTAGGGTGAGAATGTGGGGATGACTAGACCAGGGCATCCACCCATCCAGCATAAGTCACCCAGCATAACTCCCACCTCTTTCACCCCAAATTTTCACAAAATTGGGATTTTTGCTTTTCCACAATACCTTTTTCCAGGGTATTTATGTTGTTCTGTGCACACCCATGACCCACTGCACCCTCAGCCCCTCACCTGCACCAATGTGGCTCTCACAACGCTCAGCATCTGGGCACATCCATATTTAACACAGCGACAGGGAGTTGGACAGAGAACCAGGAAAGAAAAAAAAAACTGACAAGGGAGAAGACTGAGGAGCAAAATGAGAAATAAAAGCTCAACATGGTCCAGAACAACAGAGATGAGGGAATGCTGCAGAAAGGGATAAAGAAAAGGTAGGGTCAGGTCAGTAGGCAGAACAGATGGCAGGCAAGGGAGGGAAACAAGGTAAGGAAGATACCAAGATGTTAAAAAAATAGCAAGGGGATAGAGGACAAAGAGGGGAAAAAAAAAAGCAAAAAAAAAAAAAAAGCCAGGGAGCAGAACACAGGACAGAAAGAGAAAAGGGGAAAGTTGTCTGACAGGAAGGTATAGCAAGAAGCAGCAGCAAGACAGAGAAATAAAGACAGAAAAAAAGGAAGGGGACAGGAAGCAGGACACAGGCACAGTGAGAGGACACATGGGACAGGGAGAAGGGCAGAGGTGGAGAAAAGTATTGAGAGAGGAGGTAAAAAAACTCGAACAGGAAAGAAGACAGGAGATAGAGGTGGGGGGAGGGGGGGCATGACAAAGAGCAGGATACATTGTCACAGAAAGACTCGGGACAGTGAGAAAAACAAAGGGATAGAGGAAAAAGTGACAGGAAGGCAGGACAAAGGGAAAGACAAGGCAAAAATGTAGGGAAGGGGAAAGCCTAAGGTGGACACCAGGAGAAATAAATGGAGAAAGCGGGAAAAAGCACTGAGCTACAGGACAGACACACTGAGAACAAAAGAAAAAAAATGAGAGGGAAGGCAAGGACAGAGAAACACAGAGCAAGGGATATGGAACAGGACAGAAACAGAGTAAGAAAGGAAAAAAGGACTGGAGGCAGAACAAAGGCATAGAAGAAGTAAAAAGACAGAACAGACTGCAGGACAGAATAGAAAAAAATGAAGAGCAAGAGGGAAATGAAGAGCATTGGAGGGAAAAAAACCAACTGTGATGGGCAGTGGGAGAGGGATATGAAGAAAAAACACCGAGGAAGAGCAGCAGCACATGAAGGACCTTCCCCAGTAAGCTGCAATCAGCTGGGCTCTAAATGCCAAGTGCCACCCCCTCTTCACCATTCAACCCTGCCCTTGTCAGAGTCTCTTCTGCTAAGTCACACAGCTGGGGAACGTCTCAAGACAGCCCCAGGCCTGTCTGGCATCACTGTCCCCAGCTGGCTCTTCCCACTCTTCTGCTCCTCCAGTATGTCCCTGGGATGCCAACACCTTCCCTGGGACACATCAGCCTGGAGGTTCTCCCACCACTCCGCTCTTCCTGGCCTGTCTGGAAGTGGCTCTGGCAGTCGCTCAGGTTGCCAGGAGTCTCCCCAGATCAGCATAACCTACCCGAGAGCAGAGTGTGGCTCCACAGTGGCACGGCGCAGCTCGCCCCAGCCAGTCACACAGTCATTTGGTAAACGGTTTAATTAACACACTGCCAGGAGCACTGCCAGCCTCAGCTGGAGTTAGCCACTGCTCTGCTTGGCTGCCAGTCTCTTGTCTCTCTCCTCAGCAATAGTCAGGCGGATGCCCTTTCCACGGGGCAGGGAGATCCATGGTTTGTTGCCCTGCAGCAAGAAACAAGTCACAACAGGAAATCCAGGCAGGGGCTGAGCTCTCCCTCTCAGAGAAAAAAGCAGCAGTAGACAGCCTCTGCCCATGCCAGGCCATGCACACATGACTGTGGCACTGGCCCAGCATAAGTCCCTTACAAAAGGGCCAAGCCATGTCCACGACTGACCCACCACTGCTTTCCATCTCGGACAGAAGTGTCCCTTGGGGATGGCAAGACAGCAGAGGCATTGGGGGGAAAGCACTCTCAGAGCAGCTGCCCAGGTTCCAACAAATTCTGAGCACTGCTCAGCTCCCAGCTCTTAGGTTTAAAAACAAAAAAACAACCCACAGGGTTTGTTCTTGAAAGCATCCCTGTTCCTTCATTTAGGGATGCTTTCACCTTCCCAGAACAGTCAACTCAAGAGTAGACAGAACCAAAAGGAGCAGAGTCAAAACTGGTCTGAGCACCAGAGCCTTACTGGGTGGGAAGGCAGGTGCTACAAAAGACACCCACACCTCTTTGTCAGCAGCCCCCAACTACAGAGGAGAACCCACCCACCTCATGCCCATCCGCCCAGGATTACTTACTTTGCCAATAACAAAGATGTTGGAGAGCCTGGTGGCAAAGCTATTGCCATTGGCATCCTTCACGTGAACCACGTCAAATGAGCCAGGGTGTCTCTCCCGGTTGGTGATCACACCAATACGGCCCAAGTTGGCACCGCCTGTCACCATGCACAGGTTACCTGGGGTGAAGGAAGATGGGAGTGAAAAACACTGGCACTGTGTGCTATGGTGAAGCCATTCCACTTAGGAGTCTGAGGAGCACTGCTGGAGAAAAGGCAGAGTAGCACTGGCCCAAGGGAGCAACCACCAGAGCACCTAATGACACATCCCACAGAAACCCTGGCACACACAGAATCACAGAACTCATCAGGCTGGAAGGGACCCTCTAAAGTCATTTTGTCCAAACACTCCCACACTGAGCAGGGACCCTCCAACTAGATCACGTTGCTTAGGGCCTCATCAAGCTTGACCTTGAATGTCTCCAGGGCTGGGGTCTCAACCTGGGCAATCTGTTCCAGTATTTCACCACCCTCATTGTGAAAAACTTCCCCCTTATGTCCAGCCTAAATATACCCTGATGCAGTTTCAGATGATTTGCCCTCATCCTATCACCATAGGCCCCTCCAATCAGTCCCTCCCCAGCCTTTCTGTAGAACCCCTTCAGTTACTGGAAGGATGCTCTAAGGTCTCCCTGGAGACCTCTTTTCTCCAGGCTGAACAGTCCTAAATCTATCAGCCTGTCCTTGTATAAGTTCTCCAGCCCTCTGACCATCTTCACAGCCCTCCTCCTGATGTGCTCCAGCAGGTCCATGTCCTTCTTGTTCTGGGGGCCCCAGAGTTGGACACAGTACTCCAGGTCTCACCAGAGCAGAGCACAGCAGGTGGCAGAAATCACCTCCCGACCTGCTCGCCACACTTCTTTTGATGCTGCCCCTGGGGCCATTGGACTTCTAGGCTGCAAGTGCACATCACTGGCTCATGTCCAACTTCTCATCCACGAGCACCCCCTAGGATGACATCTTGTCCTTCAGTCTTGCTATTATCTGCAAACTTGCTGAGGGTACACTCAATCTTCTCGTATCACTGACAAAACTATTGAACTGCACTGGTCCCATCAGAGACCCTGGAGGGACACCACTCATCACCTGTCTCCATCTGGCCTATAAGCTGTTGACCACTGCCCTTCTTATCACATCATCCAACCAATTCCTTAACCCACTGAACAGTCCACCCATCCAATCCCTATCTCTCCAGTTTACAGAGAAGGATGTTGTGGGGGACCATATCAAAGGCTCTGCAGAAGTCCAGACAGATAAAACCTGTTGATCTTCCCTTGCCCACTGATGTAGTCATAGAATCACAGAATGGTTTAGGTTGGAAGGGATCTCAAAGACCATCTAGTTCCAACCCCCACCACTGGCAAGGACACCTCCCACTAGAACAGGTCACTCAAGGCCTCATCCAACCTGGCCTTGAACACCTCCAGGGAGGGAGCAGCCACAACCTCCCTGAGCAACCCATGCCAGTATCTCACCACCCTCACTGTCAACAACTTCTTCCTAACACCTAGTTTAAATCCCTCTGCCAGTTTAAACCCATTACTCCCCATCCTGTCATTACAAGACCACTGTCATACCACTGCAGAAAGCCAAGAGGATGGCCAGGCAGGACTTGCCCTTAGTGAAGCCATGCTGGCTTTCCCCAGTTACCTCCCTGTCCTCCAAGTACTTTAGCAAAGCTTCTAGGAGCTCTCACCTCCCACAGAGGTGAGACCAAAGAAGCCACACAGCTGTGTGGCCACAAGGCTCAGATCAAATGTTCCCTGCCACTTCTCAGTTGCATCAGCACCAAGGAGACATTCCCACGTTATCTGTCGTTGTACTACTCTTGGCTCTGCAACTGAAACATTCTCCCACAGTGAAGAACACCTCCCTATGGCTGCCCAGAGCTTTCTGCTCACAGCTCCATGACAGCCAGGCTCAAATAAGCTCTCCACTAGTTTGCTGCTTCTATCTGGTGCCTGAGTGCTCTCAGAATCCTCAAAGTGCCTATGCCAAATGCCTCTCACTGCCAGCAAAGGAATCTCTGCTCCAGCTCCAGGCAGAGATGCCCCAAGGAAACAACTCCTTTCCCAAGGCTGCCACCACTGCCTCTCTAAAGCAAAGACATGTGGCATTTGTATGTAACTTCCACACTGCCCTCCAGTGGGCAAAAGCACAGTGTTTTATGTGGGATGCAAGACCTACCTGTGTCAAACTTGATGAAATCTGTGATCTTGCCTGTCTCCAGGTCAATCTGGACTGTATCATTCACCTTGATGAGGGGATCTGGATAGCGGATGGTGCGGGCATCGTGGGTGACCAGATGAGGGATTCCTTTGGTGCCCACAAAGATCTTCCTCACCTTGCACAGCTTGTACTGCAAACCAAACCCAATACATCTGAAACAGCGAGCAGCACCATGAACCAGGGCGCCCTTGTCCCCTAGACAGCTGCTGGACACAGCAGGCCTCAGACCCCAAGCAAAACAGCCAGACTCACCTCAAGAGCCCAGGCAGCAACCTGCCCAGATCACTGCCCCAGCAACAACTCTCCTAGGGCTGCCACGCACCTATGCTACAGCCCCACTGGAAAACACCTGTGGTTTTGGAACAGCTGCCCACCCAGACCTTCAGCCTCCCCATAAACACTAGCTGAACGTTCTCAAGGAAGCCAATGCCACAGCAGTTTCCTCATTTTGCTCTGGAGCCCACAGTCACAAAGCAGAGGCAGCAGTATCTGACTCAAGACAGACCTGTACCCCTCCTTTAGTATATCTTAGTTTCCCCTCCTGCCCTTCACCCCTGACTCCTTCAGAGCCACTTTGGGACTCATGGGCCAAATCGAGTGGTAGCCAGAGTTAAAAGCTGATCATGGAGGGGTGGAGAAGCCCTCTCACACACCATACCCAGCTACAGCACAGCCAGCTCTTTCCTCAGCATCCCTGTGTGCCTGCACAAACTGTCCTTAGGAAGGTCATGCAAGGGAGTGTGCAGACTTACAGCTTAAGCACACCAACATGCTTGGGTTAAGGAAACGTGTCCAACAGTTGCTTCCTGACATCAAGAGCCGGACAGCAGTTTTGTAAACACTTCCACAACAAACTCAGGAATGAGTTCAATGCTTTTGCACCACAGGTAGTATCACATTTCTGATCACAGCCCTGTGCTATGGCTCACCACATACAGCACGGCCATCCCAAAGCTCTCTGGTAAGATAACCCAGTCCATGCCAACAGGGTCAATGCAAGCACCACACAATGCTCCTGCCAGTCATCTGGGAGCTGCTCTCACATCACCAGAAGACTGACCCCTGACAAAGGTTTCATACCCCAACCCCGAAAGCCCTGATCTTCTCAAAGGTGGCTTGGACTTCGCACTCAGGGATGAAACAACAGTTACCATTCAAGAGCTGCCAAAGAAATACAGCCCCAACCAAACGCAGCTGGGCCCACGCTTACCCCAGACTGAAGCCCCTCACCTTGGCCTCTTCAGCTGTGATGCGGTGAACAGCAAAGCGTCCCTTGGTATCGTACACCAAGCGGAAATGCTCGCCTGTCTTGTCAATGCTGATGACATCTGATTTCAGAGGGGAAAATAACAACACAGCAGCTGTTATCAGCCACAGCACCCAACATTAAATCAGCACAAAGCTCACGGTTAAAAAGAACTAAGGATTGCTAAACAACACTTCAGGCATGAATGATGAGGTCAGTATCTCCCCTTGGCCACAGGCTCACACCTTCGACTGTGATACAGTGTGAAGGCTGCCGAAGGCTGAAGCCTGAACAGCAATTTACAAATAAGCAAGCAGGCAGTTACAGACTGCAGGTATCAGGCCTTAAGATTCTTAGCAATGCACATCTGCAAACTAAGTAACAAGTACTTATTTTTTCTCCAACTCCACCAGAAACACATCTTTTCCCCCAGATCACGCTACCCTCACAAAACATCCCTCCAGCAGCACTGCAGAACTGCTTGAGGAACCTGCACCAGCCCCCCTCACTCACCCATGAAGCCTGCAGGGTAGGTGATGTCTGTGCGGACTTTGCCATCGATCTTGATGAATCTCTGCATGCAGATCTTCTTGACCTCATCTCCTGTCAGGGCATACTTCAGCCTGTTTCGCAGGAAGATGATGAGGGGAAGGCACTCCCTCAGTTTGTGAGGGCCTGTCGATGGACGGGGTGCCTGCAAACGGAAGTTTTCTGTAGTATGCTCAAGACCAACAGTTCTATCAGCTGTCCCCAGGAGAAAGTTAAGACACCCGAACACTCCGCCCGGCCGGAACACCTGCTGGCGAGGCTGCGAGGCTGCCTGGGCCTGCAGAGCGGGAAAAGCTGCCGCTGCGGGCTGCCCGGGCCCAGCCTCGCCCCCGGGCCCAGCCTCGCCCCCCTGCCCAGCCGCGTCCCCTTGGGGCACTCACGAAGACGCCGGTCAGCTTGTCCAGCATCCAGTGCTTGGGCGCAGCCACACGCTTCAGGTGCTTCTTGGGGCCGCGAGCCTGCGGGACAGAAAGTGCAGATGTTAAGGGCCGCAGCCAGGCCCGGCCCGGCCCCCCAGCCGCCCCTCCCCGGCCCCTTCAAGCTCCCGCTTCCCCCGGCCCTGGCAGAGGGCTTCCTCCTGCGGCCCTCGACGAAGAGAGAACGGCAAGGGACCGCGGCGGGTGGCGGATGGCGGCGGATGGCGGAGGTGAGCGGCCACACCACGTACTCACCATGGCTGCGCTCTGCCAGGAAAGGACGGCAGCTTCCGGGCCGCCTGGGATATCCGCGGGCCCGGCGGCCGCGCTGCGGAGCGCCCCCTGTCGGCCCGGAGGTTCAGCGCCGCCCGGTGCCGAGGCAGGAGGCGTGCGTGCGCCTCCCCCACCCGCCGTGCCCCGCTGAGGTTGTGCCCACGGAATGGGGCGGCTGGGCCTGTCCGCGCAGCTCCCACAGGCGACGTGGGGTGCCCTGTCCCCTCCCTGCCGCAAGCCACCTCGACTTCCAGCAGCTGCGTCCGTCTGACTCTTCGGGGGCTCTCCTATTGTTTGTTTTCCAAGTTGCGTTCCTGAAGCAGCTCCTGTCTGTGCCTGGGGCAGGGAGAGCGTGTGGGGTTCCAAGGTGGGTGGGTGGGAGGGGGCAGACAACCAGCGCTTCTGCTCCCCCGTATCTCATTCTTCTCCTGGCTGAATGACCTGCAGGGCTGACCTCTTCTGTGGGCACCGAGAGAGCCTTTACTGCGGCAGTGGCAGTGCCAGCCTTCTTCCAGCAACCAATGCACAAGGCCAATCTCACTCTGTCCTGTAGCAGCAGGGGCCAGAGGGACATGGGCGAAAACAGAGGGGGTCAGGACTCACTCTAGGGGCATGGGAGGCAGAGGATACGGGTCCAGCTGTACTCCCTCCACACTGGATTTCCTGTTGTTTACATCAGTTGTGGAAAACAAGAGATCAAACCCATGCCAGGCCAGGCCAGGCTGGGTGTCCTTTCATCTTGCTATTTATTCCAGTGTAATCTAATTAAAGCAACAGGAACTATTCTTTTCCACAGTCACTGGAAATCTTTAAAAAGAAACAGCACAGACAAAAGCTCTGCAGGCCAGGTGAAGGAAGGGACAAGGGCGGCAGAGGCCAAGCTCCACAGGGACCAGGAACGGATCTGCTCCAGGTACCTATGTGCTTATTCGCTTGCTGAAACACTTTGCTGAGGTGTTGAATGGCACCATCTCATGAGGTGCTGGGGCATCTCGAGGTTCATCTGAGATGTCCTGGGACAGGGGATGTCACCCTGCCCTACATCTCCCTTGACACTCTAGATAGCATCCCCAGGGTCTGGCCCCTCCACAGAGGATTGCAGCAGCCCACCCTGGGGGCACATCTGTGCTGCCTTATGTGATGGTGCTGGAAGCAACAGTTACAAACACAAATGCTTTGCTTTCCAGCACTGGATCTCCACTGAACGTGTGATGCACTGTGGAAAAGACCTCTGGCAAGGCAGGGTGGGGGCAGGAAGAAAGGAAAGGGCTGGAAGAGTATTTCCAATACTTTATTTTTTTAAAAAATCCCAGTTAAAAACACAATGACTATGCCTTTCCCTGGGAAGGAGCCACAGCTTATGCCCGAGGACTCAGCTGGCTTTTTGGCATTGTTCTCCAGGAAGGCAGCTCAGAAGCTGTGCTCCTGCCAGGAAGGCCAATGTGGTGGTGGGCTCCAGCTGGGGAGGGTTCACAGCTTTGAGCAGCCTCTCTCTTAAAAAACATTTAAAACCAGTTGTGAGAATAAACTGTGATGTTAAAAAAAGGAAAGAGAAAGGAACAAGGAAGGCTCTGCTGGCACTGGAAGGCTGTGGCTGGAGGGTCCACACTCCTGCCTGAGGAGAGCCACAGTGCTTATGGTGCACAGCAGCTTTCATTCTTTCAAGAGGAAAAAAACAACCCACAACAAAAAACCAACCAACAATAATTTCTTCCAAATTTCCCCAGCAGCTCACACAAACACGCCATCTTTCACCCAGGAAATGCTCTTGTGGAAACCTGAGCCTTTCTTCTCTGCTAAACAACATGCTTCAGATTCCCTGCAAATAAAAGGAGGCAAAAAAAGGGTATTTCCACTGATATTTCAGCATGACAGAATGGCCCAGCCAGGGGCGACTTTTGCTAACAGACCCACAGTTCTGAGCTGATGTGCTACTGTAACACTGAGAATCCCCTGTGAAGCAGGAGACAGAGGATGTTGTACATGATGGGCAGTCAAGCGAATATGGTTCATCTTTCTAGTCAGTCACAAAGACTTCAATGAGCTTTCCTGAAGTCCTCTCTAAAAATCCTTGTAAATCTGAAGTACTGTTGGCTTGGACAACTCACCTTTGATAGAGTTAAGAATTTCCTGAATCCTCTGTGGCTCGTTGCGGTCTGGTCTGCAACTTGGTGTGATCTCCAGCACATAATCAGGACCATACTCTGTGAAGAACTGCAGGGAAGAGAAGAAGAAAATCAACACAGAGGCCTCTGGCTGGCTGAGCTGGAGAGAGAGCTCCCCGTGGGTACCTGCTTGTAAAAAGGCAAGTACATATTCTTCATCTGAGGGACATATGTAGCTTAACTACATCAAAGAGCTGCTTCTGCAGCATCTGTGCCCACCTGAAGTTTGCCACCGCTACCAACTCAAGGGTTTGGGAAGCAGAGCTCAGTGGTAGAGCCAAAAGTCTATCCAAATGCTTTCTTTGAGAAAGCTGATGGCACTCATTTTACACACAGTTACTTGAAAATCTAATTTTTCAAATTAACAAAATCTTGGCATAAATCCTGGCACCTCCACCTCACTCCAAACCAGAGGTTTGGCCAATTCGGCCCAGTCAAGCATTGGACAGAGAGTGAGAAATCACAGAAACCAAAGGATGGCTCCAAACAGGCCACTCTGCAGCAGCTTTCCTGCCTGCACTCGGCAAGTCCCAGAAAGCACAGCCTGTCACTAGCCCTACACTTCTCTTTTTGCCCAGGCTCTTACTTGTCTAGGACAGGTCTACAGAAGTGCTGGACAGTCAGAGCTGCTGCCAGGACCAGTTAAAACATATAAATACCATAATAAAACTGAATCCTCTCACAAACCAATGCTTATATATCACCAAAGGGAGAAATACAGAGACAGCAAGATACCTCTTGGGCATACATCACAGAAAACTGGCCTGCCTCAGCACACAGGCAAGAAACAGCAAAAGGGCTTCACTTACAACCAGAGCTTTGTGGCAGCTCCCCCAGCTCCCCTTCTAAATACAAATTGTCCCATTTCCTGCCACTAGCCCCTCAAAAGGCCTGGCCTTCCGTCTGCCCATTTCTGGGAGCAGTGCGTGAAGTGAGGAGTGGAGCAGAGGCTGTTTAGGAGGTACAAAGTGCTTTTTGTTCCCTCAACTAGGCTGAGCTGCCACTTCTCCTGCTTCTAACAGTCCTGGAGTCCCCAGAAAAAGGGGCAGGGGCTTTTATAAGTCTGCCATAATAACTGTCCTACAGGTGCCCAAGTGGCAACAGCAGTGCTTGGTGACTACAGCAGCAGCCGCCCACATTTCCCTTGCCTCCAGTTCATCCCCCTTCAAGTGCTACATCACAGCTCCAAGAAGGAGGCTTGGCTGTTATATGGGAGCTTGTTTCTCCAGGGTGAACTCCAGGGTGAACAGCTCAGCTTATCTCCAAAGACAAAGTTACAAGCACCATTTCACTGCAAGGGCAAACCACGGAGGCTGGCCAGCAACAGCACCACCACTCACAGCCAGCTCAGCTCTGCTGGCCAAGTGCTGGTCAGCTCAGGAAGGGATACAGATTCCTTTGAGAAGGAGCAGCCAAAGCAGACGGAGCCCTACTGTGATCAGTGACATCCTGCAATTGACTCATTTCCCACCTGCTCTTACCTTTCAGGGCACTCAGTGCAGGAATAAACAACACAGAAAAAAAAAATTCAGAGCAAAGCTGAGCAGTAAAAACCTAAAACCCTTTAGCAGTTAACTCCTACAGGGGAACCCTTTCTTGTCACTTCCTGTATATACAAAGGATCCAGTCTCATTTAAAACCAGTTTCTGCAGAAACCTGCTTAAAATACCATGTGTAAGCACACCATCTGTCATGTGTAATCATCAGTTTCTAAAATGCCAAATTTCCACTTTCAATCCACATGAAATCTTCACTTCCTCATTTGAACTGTTCCACGAGATCCTTAAATGGAGGCAAAAGCAAAATTCTGCTCCGTAGGCACTGCAGACTTGAACTGCTCTGCACATGCAGGTTTGTTTCTGGAGGGTCAACAACGCTGATCCGTGGCTTGAGATCTCTTATGAACCTATAGTTATTCTACCCAAATTCAGCCTGGATTGTGCCCTTCCAACCAGCTCTCCTGCCTGGCTCAAGACTTTAAAACCACCAACAGAACTGAGACAGCTTACACATGATCACCACCAGCTCCTGGCCTCATGGTCCACTGCAAGACTGCCGATCAGGAAAGGTTCAAAGTAGGACAGTGCACTACTGTTATAGGAGTGCCTCAACAAAACAGGATTGAGCAGCAAGGATGCCATTTAGATCAGGTAGAAAACTCAGCTTTGGCTCAAGGAGAAGCGAGGGTTTGTCAAAGCTTTACCTCGTGATCGGGGATCTCAGAGGACAGAGTTCTCCCGAGGATGACCCCAGTCAAGTATGTCCAACAGCGAGCTGTGTTGGCAAGATTGTAGCCTCCTGTCTCCAGCAAGAATTGTGATTTCAGAGGTGGAAGAGTGGGGGAAAGGGAAGAGAGAAGGAGACACTTTAACAGAAGGCACAAACTGCAGAGGCAACACACACGGTTTACTTGAATTCAGTTCATTTCATCCACTCATGCTCTGCCCCAAACCAGCATTTTTCACCTGCTGGCTAGAGGGGGCCAAGTCCATCATGTGCAAGGGCAGATCAAACTTCAGTTACACACAGCATGTCACAGGCCAGGCTCCTTCAGCCCCCACTCCCATATGCTGGGCTCTCTTCTGGCAACAAGGAGAGCTGTTCCAAAGTAGGAGGGAGAGAAGTGCAAGGGGTTTCCTTCTCTTTAATGCCAGCCTTTTACCCACAATTGTAATACACAGGCCCAGACATTCACTGGAGAGCTCTTCAGCACTGTTACGTTTGAGAGGACAAATATGATGCTCATTAGTACAACTTGTGACTAATTCACAAGTAAATGAAGTTTCACACTGAATATGGCAATGGTCATCTCTGTGGCGACGGCAAATGAGCCCAAAAGAAGAATCCTTAGCTGAAAGCAGTCCTGCAAGAGACTCAAAACATGGTTTTTTTTTCCCCAGCAAAGTTGAGTAAAATAGTAAAAAAAACCACCAATAAACCAAAAACAACAAAACATTTTGAAAAGAGAGGGAGACCATATTTTTCAGCTTTGGTTTGGGAGTTTTGGACTCTCCTTTTTGCCAGTATTGACTCCTCTCCCAGTCTTCGCTTCAAATACTTATATAATCTGCAGTGGTGGGACACTCTTGGTATTTTCACCTATGACAAATAGTTGCCCTTCAGTTTTTGAGAGTTTGGGTGTTGATTTTTCGCCTGAAAGGTGCCATCCCCAGTATCACAGGATGTTAGGGGTTGGAAGGGACCCAAGGAGATCATTGAGTCCAAGCCCCCTTCAGTATACTGAAAAACATGCAAGACTGAACACTCATAACCTTTCCAAAACCAAGTGCATTAGGCACATAAAATTTTAGGCTAAACATGCTGGTTTTCATCACTCCATCTCAAAAGCAACAGCTTGAGCTGATATGGCTCCAGGAAGAGGACTGAGGGGTGCCCTCTGTGGCACACAGTGACTTCTGCTGTTCTGAAATGCTCTGCTACATAAAGCCCAGCCTGTGCTCTCCCCACTGGCCAAGCAGCTGGTTATGCAGCATAGCAGAGCTAAGTCAAGCATACCTTTCATTGAGTATCAGAGCCCTGCTGTACTGTGCAGGTAGCCCAAGTCCTTTTCCTAAGTCCCTGCTTGAATCCAAAGAAAGTCATTCATTGCCAGATGCTCCAAGTAGGTTTGGGAATGCAGTGCTCAGTTTTGAAACAGAAGAGCTGAAGAACTCTTCAACAGAGGCAGGGATCAAAGGTGCAATTGAGAAGCCAGGGTCAGTTCATCTGGGTTAACAGCCTCTGCTCTTCTCCAGAGGAAACAAGCAGCCTTTAGCTCAAGAATCTAAAGGTGTGTGTGAAAACAATACCCCATCACGCAGAGCCCTTCTGATCCTGCCCAGCAGCCATCCTGGCTAAACTCCAGTCAGTGCCCAGGCGAGGGGAACACGCTCAAGGATGGGTGACAGGAGGACAAACCTGTTTCTTTATGAACAGCAGGATGTGCCTGCACTCACCTCCTCCCAGGATGAGAGTTGCCAGCTGCCACTGCAGGACGTACTTGAGGCACTTGCCCAGTCCCTCGGGCGTCATGTTGAAAGAACACATGGGATCTCCAGCAATGGTGTCAGCCCCCAGCTGCAGCACAACCGCCTCTGGGTTGAAAGCACTGTACACCTCCTTCAGCACCCTGTGGAGAGGAGAGATGGTTACCACAAACACAGCTCAGAGGGATGCTGGCAGCGTGGCCCTGGTTCCTCAGATCTACTGATGCCTCTTGAGCTTTCTGCATTCGCTGCTCAGTTTTTCACAGGGGCAACAGCTTGTGAGATCCATCACCAATTGAGTGATGGAGAGGCCTGCCAGGAAGCAGCTCAGTCACCACAGGTATTCAGCCTTCAGCCTTTCACTCTTACAGCACAACAAAAGATGCTTGGAAAATACTTATTGCTCAGCCCCAAGTGTATCTCTCACAGATCAGAATATTTATTTGAAGAAAAATCACCTAGGCCTAAGCTCACAGCTAAGAAGTACTTGTCCCTTCTCACTGTCTCTCAAACACACAAGGCTGACCCCACAGCAAAGAGACTCCAGTCACCCACAAACACCTCTGTATATTCAGTTTGCCTAAAGATTTGGCAAGATGTCTGAGACCTCTCAAAATGCACTGTGCTGGTTTGAACTAATTGGAGAATTTGAATGAGAAATTAGACTATAAGCTGAGAGAGGAAAGCACTGACAATACTACTTCACTCACAGCTTTACTGAGAAAGAAAAAAAAAATTGTTTTAAGAGTTGCAACCCAAATATGGATAAATCAGATGGCTTCAGACCGCTTGGGGCTGTGGCTGCTCTTGCATGGCTCTTTCTTCCTGCCTTTTGTAGCTGAATCTGAATAATTCCACTGACTACTTTCCTGCTGCTACCCCCCCTGGCCGATCTACCTCCACCTATCTGCTGCATGAAACAGCTGGTGAGATAAGATTTGGGAAGGGGGGAAGGTGGTAGGGGTGGTTAGAAACCCCTCTGAGGGATTTTGATCTCTGGGAGGGCTGTGGTGTTTCTGTATAACCTTATACATCTCTTATATATCTCTTAAATATCTGTTATACCTTGTAAATATCTGCTTGTATATCGTGCAAAGCTGTAAATACAAAGCTTGATTTATTAAATTCCAGCCGACTGAGTCCTAGCCTGGGTTATTTCAAAGTGTGGGGGGGCAGCTAACTGCTAAACCACCACATCCACATTCACTGTGATCAAAAACTGTGGCAAGGGAAGGCACAAGGTTTAAGGAAGGACTGCAATGAAAAAGAGCAAATAAAATCCGCGCAGCTTCTGTTCTGTAAAACCAAGTAAGTTGTATCAGAGCAAGGGGGCTTACGCTTCACAGATCTGGTAATACTTCTCATCCTGAATGCCATCTTGGATGGGTACATTCACGCTGTAGTAACGACCCTTCCCCAGGCCAACATCTGTCACATCACCAGTGCCTGAAAAAACAGAAACATCTCACAGCTGATGACAAGGGAATGGGGATCAGCAGCAAGAGAAATGTGTGGCATGTCTCAGATGAGAGCAGAGCCAGGAGCTCTGGCATGCTTATGGAGAAGTCCATTTGCCACCATCAACAAAGGAGAGGTTGGATTGACCTGGTTCTCACTCTGCCCAGTTCTGTCACACAATTTTCAAGGCCTTCAGGTGGCTGCCCTGCAGTGTCTCTGCTCAGACCCTATTCACAACCAGAACAGGGGAAATGCCAAATCTAGTTCCTCCTTCTTTCCTTCTCCTGGGTCAACAGGAGAGGTGGTGAGACACTTCTGCAGGGATGGGTCTTGCCTTTGCTGGGACCTCATCAGTGATGTGTGAACCAAATTAGCAACAGCCTCATTTAGTTCAACTTGCCTGGGAAAAATCCTGGTGAAAACTTATGCAGAGAAACAGTCATGACTTTTGAGGTGAAACTGAAGGCATCTTCAACTCCTGTGAGAAAATGGAAGAGGAAAAAACCACTTCATGCATCTTTCTTGTAAGTGAGAGTCTAAACACAACAGTGAGCCATGCAAT
This sequence comes from Psilopogon haemacephalus, assembly GCA_013396835.1. Lineage (NCBI taxonomy): Eukaryota > Metazoa > Chordata > Aves > Piciformes > Megalaimidae > Psilopogon > Psilopogon haemacephalus. Next base: position 2,393,055 of record VWZI01005210.1, read on the forward strand.
AAACACAGGGCAGCAAGCAGAACAGGGACAGAATGAGCAAAACAGAAAACCAGATCTGCTTCAATAAATCCACCCTTAATCAATAGATCCACAAATTCAACAGCATCAGAGGTCACAACCGAGATTATTTTGGTGGATCTCGTGATAATCTGTACTGAATGGATCTCAGTGTCCACATTAGCAGCACTCACTTGCACTGCTTGGCCTGCAAGGCTTGGGAGGGAGTTGAGCAGAGATGCCCTGGCTAAAGCTTGGCTTAGATTGATTAGAAGCAAAACTACTGAGCTCACTTTTTCTCAGGGCTGCTGCAGTTCAAAATGCCTTTTTCTTAAAGACATATTAAAATAGTGGGGGTGAGGAGGGAAAAAGAAAGAACAGGGAACTTAACAGAAACCAAACATGGGGGGAAAACATCAAAATGAATCACATCATAAAAGTTAGGAGAGCAGGAAATGTTAAATGGTGTCGAAATAATGTAACTGAAGGAAGGAGCAGTTTCAGCAAGGCCAGCTCTGGCTTTAGTTTTATAACATCAAACCTTCTTTTAAAAGCACAGCCTACTAGTGACTGCTTCCCTCTTGCACTGGTGACATTAAAGAATTAAACACTGTCAACAGCTGTTCTGCTGGGATGGGAGACAGGGGGCATGGGAGAAACCCTTGATCGAGAGCCACTAGCAGAAGGAATTACTGGAATGGGAACATGTTATTCGTTGCTTTAGGTACAAGGACACTGCTGAGACCCTAAAGAAGGGTATGATCAGCAGTACAGGGCAAATGCATAAAGCAGGACAAGGAAGAAACAGATGGAGGGAATTTGGCTGTACTGAAAGGAGGCAAAGCCATGGCTGTTGCAGCAAGCAAAGCCTTGCTGCACTGACAGGCCTTGATTTCTCCCATTCTGCCAGCTGAGTGGGTGCTGCTGTGCTGTTCACAGCCTGTGCTGGGCCTTACCATCCCCATGATGCAAATCCAAATCTATGTAAAGGACACGGTCAAACTTCTGGCGCAGCCGCAGGATCCCCAGGACAGCATCGTTCAGGTAACAGAAGCCAGAAGCTTCATCTCTGTGAAAACAATGTCCATGAGGCTGCACTGCCAATGCAACTGCCACTCATCTTGGTATCGTTACTCCTACTTTGCAAGTCTCCTTCAGCCTCACAGGGGCACAGAGAAGGATGGAGAGCAGTGACCAAATGATAGGTCAGGGACAGCTGAAAGCTTGGCTAGGAAGCACAGACAGCATGACTGCTTGTGCCAATTCAACCCCAGCCTTGAAGGCATCTGGTAAAGCATTAGCTGGCTCTGCTGCCTCTTCCTGACCATGGGGAGCTTTGCATGCTACCCCTAACCATTTCACTGCTGCACTAATAAAATGTTCGCTTTCTGCACTTTTAAAGAAGTTCAGAGCCACTCGACTCAAGTGCATTTTCCACTGTATCTTCTCTTTCTCTGCAGCAAGAGGACAGGCCCCTGACAGTCCTACCTGTCCATGTTCCTGTAAGCATTGGACAGGGACAGGCAGACAGTCACTCCATCCATGCCATCTGGGTCAGAGTTCCCAGGGAGGTCTTGGCAGTGAAAGGCAGGTCTCATACAGCTGCAATACTCTGCTGTTCCATTCCAAACTCCTGGGGTATGAAGGTTAAGCCTCTTCCCACAGCAACACTCTCCATTTCTCCCAGAAAAACAGGAGCAGGACATCCCACACACAGTCCCTCATGATACAGCTCCTGAGTTCAGCCAGAAGACAGCCCCAACAGCTAAAGAGAGGACTGATGTTGTGTGGAAAGATTTATCCCTGACATCTATCAAGGGGCAGCTTCCATATTGTTGACATCAAAGGAATAAGGAAGTTTCTTAATCCCTGCTCCGGACTTGCTACAAGGTCAAGTCCCTCTCACCACTTGGCACTAGCTCCTAGATCAGCCCTGGATGTCTGATTTAAACCAGAACTCTCTATTTTGCTGCAGGAGTGTCCAAATCCCTCTTCCCCAACAACCTTTGCTTAATTATTAGTAATTAAATATTGACAGTAATTCAGTGTTAAAGTCTCAATATACTAACAAGGAAAATCAAGTACATGCTAAAAATACAAGCTTGAGGAGGGCAGAATTAAACTGGGTATTAGGAAGAAATTCCTTACAGTGAGGATAATGAGACACTGAAACAGGTTGCCCATGGATGGAGGTGTTCAAGGCCAGGTTGGATGAGGCACTGAGCAGCCTGCTCTAGTGGGAGGTGTCCCTGCCCATAGCAGGGGGTTTGGAAATAGATGATCTTTAGAGTCCCTTCCAACCCAACCCATGCTATGAATCTGTGAATAAATGACTGCTCCTCAATGCTCCTCCCAAACCCTGCTAAACAGCCCCTAGAAGGCAGAGACATCTCAGGGCATGCTGCCTCTGGCACCAGGGAGCACAAGTGCTGCTGGCACTGGTAGCAGAGTCAGTGTGCAGCACAGGACAGCACAAGCACCAGCTGAGAGTGGGGGCGAAGGCAGAGACAAGGTGGCTGTGTGCTCCTTTTCTTCCATCCCAGACAGGGACACCTTTCTGGCTGAGAACTGCAGCCCATGGCAGAACAGTCAGAGCCACTGCAAATACGTTTGCACCTCTGACTGTGGTGGGTGTCACCCTGGATTTGTCAGCCCTGAGATCACCTTGCAGTCCCCTGACTGCATTTATATCTGGCAATCCCCAACCTGTTGTATCTGTCACTTTAAAACAATTAAACCATTGGGTTGCTTCGAATTCTGCTCTGTGTCAGAATGAGTTCCCACTAAGGCACCAAAAAGGGAAGACAAAAGTTAATTTTGCCAAATAGTTCCAGAAAAAGTGCTGTGCTCTGAGACAGGTGAACACTGGGGTCTTTGATCTGAATGTGACAGCCATCTCTCCTGCAAGGAGCAAGAGGGCTCAACTCAGACAAGCTACACTCTCTACTTTCCCAGCAAGCCACAGCTGAACCCTTTTCAGGGAAGTGCTGACCAGGAAAAAGGTTTTGATGAGACGCTGCCATTGCTGGCATTTGCACAGCACTGGCACACCTCCAGAGTTTCCTTGCCAGGTAAGAAAAGTCCCTGGAGCAAGAAGAAAACTCATGTACAAGTTGTTAGGGTTAGACACATGGTTCCTGCTGATTCCTGAGGCTTCCCAGGGAAGCAGAATGCCACTGCAAATCAGCTTGCTAGGCACAAGGATGGCTGCACTCTTGTCTGCATTTGCAGACAGGCCTCGTATTTTGGGAGATGGAGGACACAAAACAAAGCATACACCCATGGAAAACAGTAAAGGAATGGAAAGAAATTATTTTATCACTACAGAGTCACAGGGTTTGGGAGAATAAATCTTATGAGGAGCAACTGAGGGAGCTGAGGCTGTTCAGTGTGAAAAAGAAACGGCTGAGGGGAGACCTCATCCTTGTCTACAGCTACCTGAAAGGAGGTTGTGGAGAGGCTGCTGCTGATCTCTTCTCACAAGTAAATAGTGATAGAATTAGAGAGAATGGCCTCAAGCTGTGACTAGACATCAGGACAATTTTTTTTTTTTCCACAGAAAGAGTGGTCAGGGATTGGAATGAGCTGCCCAGGGTGTTTGAGTCACCAACCCTGGATGTGTTTAGGGTAAATCTTGTAGCAATATGGGTTGGACTTGGTGGTCCTGAGAGACCTTCCCAGCTTGAACATTTCCTTGATTCTGTGATACAGAGATAAAATTTTTACTACTTGTCCAGCTGCTCTTGAAGATTACTAACATCATAGCTCAGAGCAAACAGCCACCACTAAGCACAGGGAAAAACAGAGGCCAGTCCTGCACTGTTTAAAATCTCTGACTAAGAAATCCAAAAAAGCCACACAAAACAATTTGGACACCATGCTGACACTTTCCCATTCTCCTGGGCTGAGAAACACCAGAGAAACACCAAATGTTTTCTTCTCCATGGACTTTGCAACCATCAGTAACCAAGTATCAGTGGAAACTGGGACACCTCTGAAATGATCTGCCCCAAACCTGCACTGCAGTCCATGACAGCACCAGGACTGGGCAGTAACCAGCCCACTCTCACCACGCTACTGTCATACACTGTGCTTCTTTTCTACCTCCTGCCTTCCCTTAACCCCTCACTCCTTGCTCTCTCTTCCAGCTGAATCTCTGCACACTGAGGGTTCACAGGGAAGCTAAGGGCTAGGAGGTGGGGCTCAGACACCAGGTGAGACAACACAAGGGAAGAGATTGTTTTCTTACTTCTTTGCATGATGCCACCCTCCAGGCCAGTTAATTGCTACCTTGCACATGCCATCCAGCAGGCACTGAGCTGCAGTGATGGTAGCTCCTCCCACAGCTGCTGCGTACTCAAAGATCCCTTCAGTAGCTGGACAGTCGTAACCTGTGAGTAGGAATCCACTTGTCAGACACAACAGGCCTTTTCCTCTGGGGGAAGCATATTCTCTTGGTGTTGAGCTCTCTCTCTCTTCAACCACTGCTCTAACCTTGTTCCAGACACAGTGAAAAAGCCACAGCACAACACCCTCACAACAGGTATCAGATTTGGACTCACACAGCAGATTTAGTGGGTGTAAGAAGGAAAAAGACTCCATTGGACTCTATTGGGTTTGCAGGGAAATGCTTTTGGGAGGGAGGGCTGCAGGGGTGTCTTCTATGAGGAGACACCAGGAACTGCACCCATGGTGGACAGAGACAGCTCCAAGACAGACTCACTGCTGGCCAAGGCTCCATCAGTGACGCTGGTGCTGCCTCTGTGATATTATACCAAAGAACAAGAGAAAGCTGCTGCACAACAGCTAGAAGAGAGCATATGTGAGAAGAACAACTCTGCAGGCACCATGGTCAGTAAAGGAGGGGAGGAGCTACAATTGCCAGAGCAGCCTGTGGTGAAGCCCACTGTGAGGCAGGCTGTCACTCTGCAGCCTATGGAGGTCCACAGTGGAGCAGGCATCCCATTGCAGCCCATGGAGGACCCCAGACCAGATCAGGTGGATGAGCTCAAAGGAGGTTATGACCCTGTGGGAAACCCATGCTGCAGCAGGCTCCTGACAGGACCTGTGCCCCATGGAGAGAGAAGCCCATACTGGAGCAGGTTTGCTGGCAGGACTTGTGACCCCACAGGGAAGCACTCATGTCAGAGATGTTCATGCAGGAATGTCTCCCATGGGAGCAGCCCCATGCTGGAGCAGAAGAAGAGTGTGAGAATGAAGCAGTGTCAGAGACAGTGTGATGAACTGACCACAAACCCCATTCCCCATGTCCTCCACCCCTCAGGCCAAAGGAAAGGAGAGGAGCTGACAGTGAAATTGAATTCTGAAGTATGGATGAGGGGGAAGATGATTTTAGTTTTGTTTTCAATTCTCACTGCCCTACTTTGTTATTAATTATCAATAAATTGAACTAATTTTCTTAAGAAGTTAAGGATGCAATACCCACAACCACCTTGCCTGTTTTCACTGCACTGCTCAGGCTGTCTTAAGTTCAGGCAAGCAAGAGCCCTTTGGTCAGAATATAAGCTAAGCCACCAGGCAAACAGCAGTTGCTCTGGTCTGCAGCTTCAGGCCTTTGTTCACCCATGCCCTCCACCACAGCAGGCTAGCAGTCTCAGCTCTCTTCCAAGCACAGCAAGTAGGGTCTTTGTTCTGAGATCCCCAAAGCAGCAGCAAAGGCACTAGCTCAGAGCATGCAATAGACAGGGAGCAGCATCATGAGGCTGACAGTTCCCTATCACCTTCAACTTGTCCTCTTACCCTAAGCTCACCCTTCAAAGACCAAGCCCGAGGCCTCTCTGCATTTCAAAACAGCAATATTAAGCAGGCCTTTTTTTTTTTCCCCTTTATTTTTGGAAGAGCCTTGAGTTTCTCACCAGTCAGCTAGTGTCTCTCAGTTTGCTGTCTGTTTTGGAATACGCTGTTCTTGTCTTGAGTTGTTTTCAAACTATCTTCTCCCCTTCCTAATCAATGTAGAGCATTCAGATATATAAACTAAACATAGATAAGAGAGCTTATGCTACAAATTGCTTATCACGAATTAAAGGCACTAAAGAGAGTGTCCTTGATGCCTTAAAAGGTAATTTGAGGAGGAGGTTTGGGACACTCCCGAGTATCTGCACGCGCACGGAGACACAAATATTTTGCTGAATCCTGCTTCATGAATATGTAGTAGGAATAACTGTATTAGGTCACTGTGACTTTGTAAAAACTCAGGTATAAACAGATACAAGAACTTTCCACCAGGGCTTGTGGGCTGTGGAGCAATGCCTCATGAAGCCCAGCATTGGGCAGAGAAATGCTGCTCTTTATGCACAACAGTATCTAAGAAGTTTTTTGATTCCAGCATCACTTCTGATTAGCAACAGTGGAAACCCCAGCCTGACAGGAGACCCCTGGCTGACAGTATTTAGCAACATCCCATCAAAGAGAGTTTGCCTTCACAAACAGCCCAGCAGCCCACCTAACCTCAGCTCCAGCAAAAAGCATGCCAGACTTGACAATCAGTTTATCCCCTGCTGAATACACACATCCTTACCCAGTCCATACTCCACAGACTCTGGATGATCATCATCCCCCTCCTCACTGACTTTCTGCAGGTGCTGCAAGTAAGCATCTGTGTGGAAGCTTGCCATCTCCTCCATGGAGGCCACTTTTGGTTTGATTATCCTAGGCAGAGAGGAGGAAGGGAGTATGTCAGGACAAGAGACTCCAGGATTCCAGCTGTAACCTCCTCAGACTAGGAGCCTTCTTTTGGCAGTTAGTGAAGAAAAGGCAAACCAACTCCCCCCTGTTCTTCTCAAAATGGATTGTTGCTTTGAGTGAGAAGGTCACTCATCTTAGCTGGAGCAGGTCTTCTCCCCAGCTTGGCACTGCCTGCTTTGCTCACCTCAACCCTTGTAGGTGCTGCCTGCATTAACCTTTCCACTTTGCCTCAAGTTTTTTCTTTCCCTTTTTCTGCATTGTTCACCCTGTTTGAGCAATCCTCAGCAGATCCAACGTTCTGGTTACACACAGAGGAAACAAGAGTGAAAATGTCCAATGTCCAATACTACAAAAGGACGCTAGCCTGCTGGGTCAAGACCTGAGTAGTGCTTCTTACATGCTCTTAACTGAGTACCCTCTCTGTGCTCAGCAACTCACACATCACCTTTCCTGGGTTTGGGCACTTTGCAATCCTCCTAAATAAATCTCACGACACACTGAAGTCCTCTGGGACTGCATGCAGGCAATGCAGCACAGTTCTATTGTTACTGGAAGGATGCAAGAAGCTTCCAGCTCACTCACGGGATTTTAAAAAAGATTCTATGAAATGTTACACCACAGAGACTGAACTAAACCATTTTTGCCCCTTCACATCTCCCAGTGTCAAGAGACTAATGGGGTTTCAGAGTTCTCATTCTTACACCTCAGACATCATCATTTTCTTTCCTGAACAGCACCACAAAAAGCCTCCCAAATCAGTCATAACACACCAAAACACAAAGGTCCCTCTCAGCATCAGCACTGGCCACTGGATGCAGAGCAGTGCCAACAGCTTCTGCTCAAAGCCCCAGGCACAGTAGGTGACAGTGAGCTGTCATCTCTATTCAAGAGAGATGTTGAGGTACTGGAACATGTCCAGAGAAGGGCACCAAGGCTGGTGAAGGTCCTGGAGACAGCCCTGTGAGGAGAGGCTGAGAGAGCTGGGGGTGTGCAGCCTGGAGAAGAGAAGGCTCAGGGGTGACCCTCATTGCTCTCTACAACTACCTAAAGGGAGGTTGTAGTCAGGTAGGGTTGGTCTCTTCTCCCAGGCAACCAGCAACAGAACAAGGGGACACAGTCTCACGTTGGGCTGGGGGAGGTACAGGCTGGATATTAGGAAGTTCTTCCCAGAGAGAGTGATTTGCATTGGAATGGGCTGCCCAGGGAGGTGCTGGAGTCACCATCCCTGGAGTGTTCAAGCATGGGGCACTTAGTGCCATTGGATAGGGCTGGGTGATAGGTTGGACTGGATGATCTTGGAGATTCCTTCCAACCTGGCTTATTCTATTCTATTCTATTCTATTCTATTCTATTCTATTCTATTCTATCCTATTCTATTCTATTCTATTCTATTCTATTCTATTCTATTCTATTCTATTCTATTCTATTCTATTCTATTCTATTCCAGCCTGTACTGCTTCAGAGCAGAAAGGGCAACCACAAATTGCACCTGCCATAATTCCCATGATGTTGGATTGGCAAAACAAGGAGATTTCCCCAGGAATACACATCAAGTGTCTGCCTACAATCCTGACACCAGCAAGGGCAGCACAAGACCTGCAGCTACTCAAACCCTAGCAAAGAGAACACTCTTCACAGGAAAGGGGAGCACTTACTTCATCTGGTCAAGTAAGGAATAGGCCTCAATCAGTGAATGTACCATACTGGCCTAAACAAGAAGAAAAACGACGACCGTGAGGGCAGCTCTAGCACAGGCTTCAGACACACAGCAGCTGGGGGCTAAATAACTCGCAGAGTGACTGTGAACTCTTCCAGCACCACCCTGAGCAGGGTCCCACCCCCCGGAGCGGAGCCCGTCCCGTCCCGGTGTGCCAGCGAAGGGCACAGCCGCGCACAGGCTCTGCAGCCCGGGGGGCGCGGGGCCCGGCGAAGCGCCCCTTGTGCGTTCCCGCCCTGCCCGCAGCAGCCTGCGGCCACCGACCACCTCTTCCTCTCTCCTCTCACCCCTGCCCAGGCCAGGGACGAGTCCGCACTGCCGCCCCCAAGCTCCTCGCACCCGGTCCCGGACACCTCCTACCTCCCCAAAGCCCCCGGGCAGCCTCCCGCGAACCCCTCCGACCTCGGGCCTCAGCACTGCGCCCCCCAACACCTCCGCGCCGGGGTCCCACCGCGCCCACCCCCTCACCCCTCCCGGCCCGCAGTCCCCGTGGCGGCGCTGACCCGCTTGGGCACTTTGCAGAGCGAGTCGCAGAGGGCGAGGTACTCCGGGCTGTACACGTACACCGGCGGCGCCGCCGCCATCAGCGCCGCACGCCCGGGGCACGCCGGGAGCAGCCGCTCCGGCCCGGGGCACGCCGGGAGCCGTAGTCCTCCCCCTCCGCGGCGGGGCCGGGAGTCCTCGGGCACACCTCGCTGCGCCCGCAGCGCCGGGGACCTTCCCTCCCGGGCAGCCTCCCTCCCGGCCGGCGAGAACAGGTCGCACAGGCGTGTTAGAGATGTTTTATTGAGGCGCACCCCGCGCAGCACAGCGTGGCGATCGTTCCTGAAAAACTAACATCTACCATTAAAAAATGCCCCGGGCTGCCGTGCACCGACCTGGGCGCCTCTCGCCAGAAGGGTGCCACGCTGTGTCCCGCTGCCCCAAGGAGACCCGAAAGCTACCCACTGCTTTCTGCTATGGCTCCCCCTGCTCAGCGTCAGGGCCCTGACAATTCCCAAATGCAGCCTCCCCCGCCCTTGGTGCACAGAAGGCAGGCTGAGGCTCAGCCCGTCAAAGCCGCCTGTGCCTGGAGCCAGGTGTGGAACTATCCGTGTGTGGCTATTCCGGAACAGCTGCTAGCTCAGGCAGCGCCCCTGACACCTCTTAGCTATTGTCAAGTCCAACTTGAAGGCCAAACAGCGCTGGAGAGAAGAGGCACAGGCAAAGAGCGCTGGAGGGACTGCCCCAGCGCGGGCTGACCCGCAGCGGAGCTGCAGCCCTCGGTGCAGGACTGCAGCCCTCAGTGCAGCACTGCAGCCCTGCTCACACCCACGAACGCAGTGGCAGCTGAGTGTGGCCCCCAGAGCCGGCAAGGAACAGCAGCGTGAGGGGAACGTTACCTGCACCCGGCCAGCTCAAGAGGCAGTTCAGTTTGTGGTCATCGCCCCCAGAAGCTTAGCTCTAGTCCGCACCCAGCAGAAAGCCATATCCTCTGCACTCATCAGAACTCATCTGGCGACTCAGAGTGAGCTCCCATGAACATAATGCAGCCACCTGGGGCTGCAGGGTGGACCACAGCCTTCCACTGCAAACAGCTAGCAGTAGTGAGAACACGGGGTCAGAGTAGTGGACGATCTGTTCAGCCTACTGGCACAGCTACAGGAAGAAGTGGAAAGGTAAAGGCGCATCAGGGAGTCAAAAAGACATAGAAATGGAAGAGCTTGGCTCCACCTGTCTTAAGGTAGAAATGGCCACCAAAAAAAACCCCAAACAAACCACAAAACAAATCCAGTGGCAAATGGCATCCCTCAGGGGCCTATATTAGAACCAGTACCATTTAATATCTTCATCAATGACAAAGTGAGACCAGATACCCTCAAGGAGTTTGCAGATGACACACTTGAAGGATGGGATGCCATCCAGATGGACCTGGACAAACTTGAGAAATGGGCCTGTGTGAACCTCATGAGGTTCAATAAGGCCAAGTGCAAGGTCCTGCACTTGGGTTAGGGCAGCCCCCTGTACCAATCCAGACTGGGGACAAAGGGATTGAGAGCAGCCCTGTGGAGAAGGCATTGGAGGTACTGGTGAATAAAAAGCCAGACACTAGCCAGCAATGCACACTTGCAGCCCAGAAAGCCAACTGTATCCTGGGTTGCATCACCAGCAGCATGGGCAGCAGGTGGTAGGAGGAGATTCTGCCCCTCTGCTCCACTCCAGTAAGACTGCCTCATCCCTGGAACCATTCCAGGTCAAGTTGTTCAGGCTCTGAGCAACCTGTTCTAGTTGCAGATGTCCCTGCTGTCAGCAGGGAGGTTGAACTAGATGACCCTTGAGGGTCCCTTCCAACCCAAAACATCCCATGATTCTGTAAGTCCACCCTCTCAACTGCTTTGTGGTGTGTGTACCCAATTCCTATCGATTCAACCACACTATCTTACATGGGGTCTGACCTACAGCACAGAGCAGAGCTGAGGCTCACTCTACAGCACCAACCCTTCTCCTGTGCAAGGCTGTGGGAGCTGGAGCAGAGTTGAGCATTAAGAGCACACCAGTGATGACACAGCTAATGCTGAGCCAAGCAGCCAGCTCAGAGCTGCTTCACAGGGCATGTATGAACTTGGCAGATGGCATGGAGGGGCTGCTGCTGGCAATCCCCAGCCAGGCAGCAGCACTGTCCTCATAACTTGGTGATAACAGATCTGTCACCACCTCCAGTAGCCTCTCCAGCTTAGCACACAGGACTCCTGAGGGAGGCACAATGGGTTGCTCATTTGTAATTAGTGTCTGGGTTTTGATTTTAAGTGTGCTAGGAGGGAAGCTCACACAGCATTCCCTGTTCTTCTAACAAAACTTTTCCATCAGCAGCAGGGAGAGCCAGAGCTCCGGGGTACACTAATATAAACCCTGCAGGTTTGTAATAAAAAGCAGAACACAACAGGATAAAACTTCAGATCTGCTGGAGGCAGGGAGAGGTGAGCTGGCCAGGGAGCACTGCACTACTGATCACACACACCTGCTGAGAGGGGCTCTTTCCACCTACTTCCCTCAAACGCAGGCCCAGGAGGAGTCACGCAGGCAGACACTTTCAACACAAGCCCAGCCTTTCCCTGCCAGCCTCTGCTCCACAGGCCGCACACAGAGCCAGATCAGTTCAGCACATGTGCCTCCTGCAGAGCTCCTCAGGACAGCCACTCACCCACCGAGAGGCCAGGACTGGGAGGGGAGATGGCCACGCAGGCTGCTTGCAAACTAGCCTAATGCCCGTCCTTTAAAAGCTGCGTGAAACAATCCACCCGTGGCATCTGCACGGCCTGGGGAGAGCAGCTGCAAGAGCTACTGCATGGAGCAGCTGTCGGCGGGCAGGAAGTCGTAGACGTACATGGCCACCGACTTGGACAGGTAGGTCAGGGTGCCGAAGCGACCGCTCGGTGCGCTGTCGTACAGCAGGCAGCAGATGCCTGTCGATGGATCCCTCTCCAGCATGCGGTCATCAGCACCCAGGGCTTTCTGGATTTGGGAGAAGAAATAAGGAATGCAGCATTAGGAGAAAGGGCAGCTCCCTCACCAGCTTCCACACCAAGCATCTTCTGTTGCGCCTGCAGTGTGACGCATTGACGGTGAGCAGCGGCAGGAGGACAGTCCATGTTTGCCCCACGAGCACAATGCAGACAGCAAGGCAGGGCCCTCCCGGTAGGTGAGCTCTGCATAGCTGTAGAGAACATGGTTAGCAGCCCCTGCATCGAGCCACAGCCCTACCTGCTCCTCATAGAAGAGGTCGTTGGCCATGTGCAGGATCTTTTCCACAGCTATGATGCTGCCGATGGTGCACACCTCCACATCCACCAGCATGGTGAGCACTAAGATAGCCTCCACCAGCAGCTGCCTGTACTCGGGCTGGGGCACACGGTTGAGGACTGACTCCACGTGCACAGCAAACTTCATTTCCCCTGGGGTCATCTGTGAGGAGGGAGAAGCAAATACACCTAAAGCACCATACTGCCAGCACAAATCCCAAGCTCTGCTGGGCACTCGCCTAGGGCAACCCAGCACCACACATCTGCCCCATTTCCCCTTTACACAAACCTACCTCTCTGGTAGTTGAAGAGGGGAGAACAAAGCCCTCCACAGAAAGGCCATGGCACTGCAGAACAAGGAGGCCATGGTTATGCCCTGGAGAAGCACTGTGCTAAGACACATGGGTCCAGCCCACCAACACGCTCACCACTTTAGCATTGGTGTGCTAATGCCAGCACAGCATCTCTCCTTTCCCACCACCTCAGCATCAGCCAGAGCCCTCTCACACACAGCACAGGGCTCTTCTTTCTGGCCTATGTCAAGGATAAGCCATGCTCAGAGCTGCTTCAGCTGTGGCTCTAGCCTCCAGCTCGTCTCTGAACCTTTTGCGAGGTTCAGCACACTATGAGGTAGGTCCTGCACACTACAAAGCAGCTCCATTTCTTCTCCAGCTTTCCAAGGCCAGCTACAGGCCTTGTCCATGAAGCACGTATCTATATAACATCAGGGACAAGCCCTGGGGGCCCAAGTGTCCCTGACAAACCTGGTGCCTGGGACCACAGGCTCATATGCATGGAGATAAGCCAGACACATGTGAAGCTCACCTTCTGCAGGACCTTCCAGACCTTCTGGTAGAAGCCTACAGGGACACGGTTGAGGGCCCCATCCAGGCGCCGTCTCCGCTGCCACTGGCCCTGGCGGCTGTCCTTACTGCGCTGCTCTTCCAGCATGCTTGAAAGGGAACCCCTGCTCAGCAGCTCTGAGTGTCCAGCAGACTGGGCAGACAAAAGGACCACAGAAACTGACGAAAAGTTAAATACCTCACAAGAATGCAGCCTGCTCCTGCCCAACAGTTTGTGTTCACCCAGCCTGGTTCCCAGGGCACAGCTGCCACCTCCTGCCCCCAGGAAAAGGCCACCCTGCAGCCCCAACTCCCTGTTTCACCCCCACCAGAACTCCTTTCTGCAGGCACAAACAGGACATGCATGCAGCCAATAAACACAGGTTACCAGAGAAGACTTCAGGTCACCATCCATAGACTGAAAACTGGGGGGCTGAAGGAGAAAGAGACAAAAATCAGACTGTGCTGGAGCAGGGCAGCCATCACAGCAAGCAAAGCAGCAGCAGCAGCACGGAGCAAACTTGGGTCAGTTATCCCAGGGGCCACAGTTAGCTGGGGATTGAGAGGTAGTTTCAAAAGCCGAGCTGCAGAAAGCCATGTTAGCCTCAGGAAGGGAAGGACTTCACCAGAGCACTGAGTGCCCAGTGCTGTGGCAACAGCAGGCTTGTGCCAGCCAGCACACAGAAGCAGGGCTGCTATTGCTCTGTTAGCTGCTGGCATGGGCAGGGCTTTAGTCTCAGGCAGACTGGAGGGCCAGCAGCAAGATTACTACCCATGGACAACCCTCCTCATGACTTACAAGGACCCTCTGTGCCAGGCTTCACACTGCAGCAGGTTGGTTATAAACCTGCATCAGCCTGCTCCCTGCAGGCCCTGTCCCTTTGAGGATGGGACCCCTCCTAGAGTCCAGAATTCCTCCTGGACACACAACAGGCACCAGAGGAGGTCCTTGTCATGTGTAACTGGGCAGAAGCCTCTTCCTCCAGAGAAGACATAGCCAGGAAGGCTACAGGCAGCACACAGCAATCACCATTGAGTTGTCCATCAGGGGCATGGCTGCTCATGGCTCTGGGAACACCATGCCATCCTGCTCAGCAGGCTTGCTAGGGTGTAACACAATCTATTCAGCCATAGCAGCTATGGAGCACAGCTCCCACATGGTTGTAATATCAATACACCCACGACTTAGAGAAGCTTTCCTCCCTGCAGTCCAAACATGGCAGGTCCCACTCCAAGGGGATCTCCCCAAAGGTTGTTGGGCAGTGGGTGCCCACAGCCATGCTGACTTCCTCCCAGCCTCCTTCCCCTGTCCTGAACCTGAGCCTGCAGAGAAACAAAGGCAGTGCATTGCTGCAGCAGCTCACTCTGGGAGGTTTCTTAGGAAAGCTCAGCTCATGCATACTCAGAAACAACCCTGGTGTGTGGCACAGGGGATAAAACCTGAAGCTGTGGGAAGACCAAGGTGGCTTCACTTTACTCACGTTAAGAGACTGCCTACGTTTATCCAATTGCTGCAAGAGAAGGAAATGAAGTTTCTGTTGCTGGAAGAGGCCCACCAGGATACCAGCTATGCCTGGGTCCTCCCCAACCCTACACCTTTTCAAGCAGTCTTGTGTTCCTCCTATACTGCACTGCCAGAGCTACCCCCCGATCCCCATTAACGGATTTACTCCCAGTTCCCCATTCCCCCCTCCCCCCAGGGTACAACTAGAGCCAGAAGTAGTTCATGGAAGTAGCTGCGAGTTCTCTGAATCCCAGGAGGGAGCTCACTCCTGTTCTCCCATAAATCACCCAGAAAACCTAGCAGGAGCAGCCTGCACCACCTGCCCTCACCTGTTTGATCTCACTTTTCAGCCTGATGAGGCCAGCACGCTCAGGCTTGGTGGCCCCAGCAGCCTCCACCTCACAGATGGAGACAGCAGTGGTGACTGACGAGTTGACTGATCGTGCTGGAGAGGAAAAGAGGTCTAGAGTGGATACTGTGGCTTGGAGCATGGATGTCCCTTGCCACTGCTCAGGCACTGGTGGCTCTCCACACCCTTGCCCACTTTCCCAACCAGCACTAGAGATCCACAAGTACAGCACACAACTGCTTTCAACCCACGTCTGATCAGGACAAGTGCTCAACTAAGCAAAGCCTGAACAGCCACAGGACTGAGTCATGATCTGCAGAAACTGCCTCAGCACAACCCTGCTGAAGAGCACAGCTTCTCACTGGACCACTTCACAGCACAAGCAGCTGTGCTGAACACACAGCACAGGCACATCCCACATAGTTTGGAACACGTGGGGATGTCCCCACTCCGCAGCAGCAACCAGCTCTGCCCACAAATGCTCTCACAACCCTGCTGAGACACTCACCACTCTTTTCCACCCCAAACTCCTTGCCAGAGAGGATGTGGTAGAGAAGACTCTTCATGTCTGATGGGCTGAGGTTCATCAGGTTCTCGGTGGCTTCTCTAGCTGGAGGTAACAGTTAGGATGTCTTACTCTGCTCTACAACCTTCCTGTGCTACCCTGTTTCTACCCTGCATCCCCTTTTGTTAGCAGAGGATGTATTGATACAGCAGCTCATCCTCCAAGGGCACACACTTAATTCCAGGTGTTGCCTACAAGGACTCTTCCCCATGCCAGCCCAACACACGTGGCCAAAGAGAATCTGCAGTGAAATCGCCTGCCTGTGCTGCTCACTAACAGCTCCCAGCTGCTGACCGCAGTGCTCTCACGCAGGCTCTCGTCCTGGCACTACGATGCCCCTTTTGCACTTCCCCTTCCTGACAGAGCCCCTAGCACTGCAGTGCCCATCCCAGCCAGCATGCTGTGCCCACTGCACATACCTGAGCAGCGCAAGGAGTGTGCCAGCTCCGTGGCCATCACCTGGATGATGAGCCCGATGCGGATGCGGAACATCTCAGCAAAGAGTGCAGGCTGCGTGCGCATGTACATGGCCAAGTACACCATGATCTCCTGCAGGGGAAGAGGCACATCACCAACTGCTGCTCACCACGGCAGACACCCAGCTCGGGAGTTCCCTGAGATCCTGGCCCCTCACCTGGGTGAGGATGGACACACTGAGGTTCTTCTCACTGGCTTCATCAATGAGGCGAACAAGTTCCTCATAGGGGATTGGGCTGGGGAGGGAATGAATGGAAGAGCATGTGAGAGGCAGCAGAGCTAGAGGCACGTCCTGATCTGCACAGCTCAGGGAGGAGAGAGACAGGCTAGGAACGGCCACCCAGAACTGCTCCTGCCCAGACTCCAGAGCAGCACCAGCCCAGTAAGTGCGAGGAGGGAGAAACTACTCACGTGGAGATAGTCTTCTCGCGTGGTTCTGGGGGCAGCCCCACTGTCAAGTGCTTCTGGTGAGACAGGAGGTCAGTGCAGGCCTAGGGGCAGAAAAGGTCACCAACAGCTCAGGGTTTGGGGCCTCAAGATAAGGCAGAGAGAGACAGAGCTGGTGTGGCCACATGCCTACCCCTCTGCTGCCTCCTCCCCAAGGTAAGCCTGTCAGAGGCTGGCTGCACAGCTCTTACCTCGTCTAGAGCTTCCACCTTCTTCTTGAGGATGCCAGAGATGTAGCGGATCAGGGCCCACTGGCGCGTGTCCCCCACCCGCACATACAGCTCAGTGAGGAGCTCCTTGACGGTGGGGCCAGGCTCACTATCAAGTCCTGTGTGCCACTCGGGTCCCCTGCAGCACAGGAGATGCCAGGTTATGGTCAGAGATCTACCCTGTGGCAGCTCCCTGCCAGCCCCCAGGCTCTGCAGGTGGGGACACATGCATGGCTGCACCAGCTCTCTCTGCTCAGTCAGCCAGCAGGTCTTGGAGCTCATCATACTTGAGGATGTGGAGCATGTAGAGGATGTCTGCTTGCTCCTGCAGCGTGGGGCAGACCTGCAGCTGGTCCACCAGTGCCTTGCAGTCCACATTGCCATCCTCATCACGGGGCAGGTTCATCTCCGCATAGGGTATGTAGCTCTGGGGAAAAGGAGGCCCACGCTCCTGTTGGACACTGCCAGAACTCCATGCCAAGTGCTCTCTGATTACAGAGCCAAAGCCACTCACCCACACCTACTGCCACTTGCCAAACACTAAGCCTTCCTCAAGCAGCCCCTAGAAGGACCCTCTGGCTTCAGCTGAAAGGACAGCACTGCTCAGACAGTCTGGGAGGGATGGAGCTCACCTTGCCATCTGTGTCATGCTGGTGGGGTGAACTCAGCAACTTGACCGACTGTTGGGATGCCTGGAAGATCTTGCTGGGGACATACATCCCAACATCTAAAAGAAAAAGCCAAGGTTCTTGCAGACACTTCTCCACCCCAACCACCACTGCTGGGCCTCAAACCACCTCACATCTGACACTCCTAGCACCCCCTGCAGAGAAATCAACTGTGGGGGGAGTAGACTCTGCCCACCCAGTTAGAGAACACCACAGGCAGCTGCCATCCCTCATCATTCAACGGTTCCCAAGAGAACTGCACAGGCACCAACTCCAAGACATGTGATGGACATAATGTGCCTTTGCCCAAGGCTGGATGGCCAAGATTAACACCATGGACACAATGTGCCTCTGCCCAAGGCTGGATGGCCAGTATTAACACCATGGACATAATGTGCCTCTGCCCAGGGCTGGATGGCCAGGATTAACACCATGGACATAATGTGCCTCTGCCCAAGGCTGGATGGCCAGGATTAACACCATGGACACAATGTGCCTCTGCCCAGGGCTGGATGGCCAGGATTAACACCATGGACATACTGTGCCTTTGCCCAGGGCTGGATGGCCAGGATTAACACCATGGACATAATATGCCTTTGCCCAGGCTTACTCTGCAGCATCACACAGCTGAGAAAGCTCCCAAAGCACGTCAGCCTCAACCTCAGGCTCGAGCAGAGTAGCTGAGGGTGCTGCAATCACTCACTCTGGACATGAAGGTCCTTGGCCTTGGAGGCCAAGGACATGAGGTCTCGGGTGGTGTGAACAGCAGCCCGGAAGCGTCCCAGCCCTCCCTGCTGGGCAGTGGGAGGGAGGTTTGAGCGGGGAACTGTGCGCTCCAGCAGATGGTCCAAGTACTGCGCAACCTCGTCGTAGGTGTCTGCAGGAACAGGAGGTGGAAAAGGTAGAATCGCTTTGCACAGGGGCATCTCCAGACCCCAGAGACCTCCCCAGCTGTGCCTCAGCTAGGGCAAAGCTGCTGCACAGCACAGTGTGGGGCTCATGACAGACAATGGCATCAGCTGGGCTCACAAAGGCAGCAGATGCAGCACCCCTGTTGCAGCACTGCTTCACCAGCTGGGGCCAAACAGGGGCTCCCTCTGAGCTCCCCAGACAAAGGAAGTGATGGGGGCTACAGTATGTGTGTGGTCCAAACCTGCACAAGGACAGCAGAGTCTGCTTAAAGCCTGTGGTGAAACCCTCATACTCTTCCCCTCCAGGGAAGAAAGGAGGAACATACAAGGGCTGCCTGTCCAAGCAGAGACCACTTAGGAGCACTCCAGCACAGCAAAGTTCTCATCCAAGCAGGACTCACACACAGGAGCAAGGTGGGATGGGGTTTAAAACAGTTATTCCTGATTAGAAATTAGCAGTTATTTCTGATTAGGAGTTAGAGGAAGAGTTACAGCTACTGCACGGCTCCTTGCTCAGCCTTTAACAGCTCCCATTGCTCTGACACCACATCAGGAGTGCCAGATTTGCTAACTGCAGCATGGAGGAGGTGCTCAGAGGCCATGTCTCTGCTCAATCAGAAACTGTCCAGCAGCAAGGGGGAAACCCTGGGGGGCAAATGCTCTATGCCAAGGCAATGTAGTACAGCACAGAGCTGTTGATGCACTTCCAGCCCAAGGGCCAGGGTAAAGCCTCATGGATCTTCAGCTGGCAGACAAGATCTTCGGTGTGCCTGCCCCAGGAGGTGAGCTGCAGACTGCATCTGACACTGACTGCACTGCATCCCCTTTCCACAGCTGGTAGGGATGTCTCAAGCCAGCATCTAATGGATCGACTGGAGGAGTACTCCAGACATCAGGCTTCAGAACGTCATCCTGCCTGGCTCCAACATATGACCACAGAAAAAACTTTAAATGGAACTTTTTCTAGCTGGTGTAGAGAGACCAAGTAGGCCCTGTCTCCCATTGGGGCTTGGAGGAGACACCTTGGAGAAGCCCAAGTGCAGCCTGCTAGCAGACCATAAGCAAAGCAAGAGGAGGGCAAAAGAAGTAAGTATTCAGAGTTGCAGCAGTACAAACGCTGGCTACAGGAGCAGCAGAGGCAGAGCAGGACAATAGGAAGGTGACCAACACTAGGTCACACAGGAGGAGGATGTACCCAGACCTGCTTGCAAGGGGTGCGGTAAAACTTGCACCCCACCATGGACTCAGGGCAGGGTGGGTCCATTACATTGTGATGGCCTAAGGCCCTCTTAGGTACCCTGTCTGCAGCAGCAAGGCTTCAATTTGGCACCCACTGGAGCAGAACAGCCCAGGGAGTGTCAAAGGCTGTGGGAAAACTACACTCAGAGACTGCCTGGAGACATGGTAGCTCTGCCCCACTATCTCAGGTGCTATATCATTTTCTCCACCAAAGATCCTCAGCCAAATCTCCTGAGTGAAGGCAAGTTGCCAAACTTACATCTCTTCCCCACACAACAGCCTGTGAAGCTCAGAGCAGCTTTTTCAGAGGATTCTCCACGCTCTCCATGTCCACCAACCTCTGCTGGTGTTGGTTGCCCTGTCTAGCTGGACAACCCCTCTGGTGAAGGGACTACAACAGCTTCCTCAAATCACCCAGTCACATTCCACTGGTGTCACCATGAGAGTCACCCAGGCAAGATTAATTGATGAAGGGTCAGACTGGAAGAGTACAGTGAAAATTCAAGTGTATGAATAATGTGGTGTCAGATGCTGGCAGGGTGTTACAGGTTTACAGGTGAGTTGGGCATTCGCCATGCCACAGCAGCAGCTGGCCTGTTCCCCCTTACCATCCTCTGCTATCTGCAAGCCATGCAGCCACTCCTCGGCGTCTAGCTCCTGAAAGCTGTCAATGCTGAGCGTGTAACTCTCGGCAAAGACCTTACCCTCTGGCCCAGGGTCCATAAAGCTGAGGTGTGTTCGGCATGACGTTGTCAGGATCTCCGACAACTTACCCGTCTGGATCCTGGGCGAGAGGAAGGGAGGTCACACAGAGGCGAAGAGGGAGGCAGTACCCTTGGCTTTGCCTCCTGGATCCAGAGAAGGCCCTTCAGCAAGGAGCGACACTCACCCAGGAGCACGCATGTGCCCCAGGGCCTGCTTGAGCTGCCTGCAACTCCTCCAGCCACAGGCGGGCATGCAAGGGCTGCCCAAAAGCTCTGTGGCCATGGGTTTAATGGCATGAAGGGGTTAGGCCCTCTCTGGCACCTCCCCTGCTAGATCTGTAGCACTGGGGCGCACGGTACAGCCTGGCACACACCCCAATGTATCCTCCGCAGCTTGCTCCCCAACAGCAGACACTCAGGCCCAGTAGGTACCCTCATAACCAGGCTCTCAGAGGACACCAGCCCTGTCCCCTCCTGCACCCCGGGAAGCTGCACTCACCTTGCGCCGCCGAAATACCCATCCTGCAGCTTCCGCAGCGTCGCCAGCACCGTGGGGTGCACACTGCTGCCGCTTTCATCTGCGGGGAACAGAGGCACAGGCACTCAGGCTCTTCCACTCAAACAGGTTCCCAGAAGGTAAGACAGGGCCAGGCAGGCATCCAGACACACAAAGTGCTGTAGCATCAGCCAGATCTGGGATGCACAGCCAAACTGTGGCACCAAAAGCACCACCCAAAAAGGGAAATTCACGACTGTCTGGTCTGGATTCCAAGAAAGCCAGACCAATATGCGCTCCAGGCTCCTGAGAGCCACCTTGGGCTGAAGGTGACAGTACCAGACAGCAGCACCTGAGCAGTCTCCTGCTCTGCCCCTGGCGTTCAAACAAGGCAGCAGAGGGAGTGCTGCTGTCACAGCCAGAACACCACAACAAAGGGGACCTCAAGGCACTAAGGGGATTTCACGTACATAAGGAGCATAAGAAGGGCCTGAAAAGCAGAGCAGAGTCCCTTGCCTACACCTGCGAGCTGCTCCAAAAAAGCCATTGCACAGCTAATTGCTCCCTCTTGGTCACTGTCTTATAGAATCATAGAATTGTTTTGGTTGGAAAGGACCTCTAAGATCACCAAGCTCTGTAAGATCATCCAGGTTTTCCCACTTCCTGTTGTCTAGGAAAATCTTTAGTAGGTAGTCTTAGTTAAGAGTCAAGACACAGGAAGAACCCCAAGAGCACTTTCACAGGACATCTTTTCTGGTCTTGCTCCCAAGAGGCCTCCCAACAAGCCTAGCTGCTTTGAGAGTGAACACCTCCATGCCAGAAAATGCCTGTTGAGCTGCAGGCACCAGTGCTTGGCAGACAGCCCCGCGAGCTGCCAGGACAGCTGCCAACTCAGGGTGGCTCCTTTGAGTGGTAAGCTCCTCACAGGATGCTGCTGGCTGTTCCAGTCCCAACGTGTTTCCCATGACCAAGATGGTCCCACATCTGCCCACCCCTCTCCTCCTGCAGAGGCTGCTTCCCAGGGTTGCTGATCTGTACCGAGCATAGTGTGGGAGATGGGGAAGGTGATGGTCGGCCTCCCAGTCATCCTCCAGCGGCTGCAGAGGTACGAGAGGTCTGTCCTCAGCATCTCTACAATCATCTTGTTGTCCAGAGCCAGGTAGAACTGCTGCTGGTCTATGAACTGTGAAGATAGTAAGAGACAGTGGCTGTGAAAAGAGTGGCTTACAAGTCCCTCTGGTGGCACCCACAACTTTCCACAAGCACTCAGCCAGGTCAGCCACACAGTGCACCCAGGATATATGCCCTTTTGCACCAACAATTCATCCCGCCTAGCAAAGGACTTTCAACCCCCAGGGCAGCTACTGACCATTTACAACTATGAGAAGGTAACAGCACAGCTCAGGAGGAGGAGCAGCATCACCCAAATCCCACAGTGCATAATCCAAGTAAATCCAAGTAAATAAACCAATAAGTAAATAAATCCAAGTAAAAAGTCCACAGTGCCAGGCTCACAACCCTGCTCATCCCCAAATCATGCTGGACACAGGAGACAGAAGCACTCCTGTCCTGCCATCAGCCTTCTCCTCCTCCTGGTGTCCTTGTCAGTGTGAGAATTTTCCACACCTTACTGATCATCAGAAACCACCTGAAACCATCTCCTCACAACACACAACCAGGAGTACCAACTCTGTGGCTTCACGTTACAGAGCTGGGGCTGCTCCCAAGAGCCGGTGCTGGACCACCCCGAGAACAATTTGAGTATTCATTCAGTGGAGAAATCTCCTGCCCATTTTCAGAGAGCATAATGGCTAGGAATGAGCCCATGCACTGCCACTCACCTGTGGGGTAAAGGTAAAGATGTTATTCCTGATGTCATAGAGCTTGGAGGTGCCAATGACTCCCATGTGACGGTAGGGTCGTCCTGTCAGGCTCATCTGCTTGTTGCGGCCTAGAGGGGCAGGGGAGGAGCTTTCAGTGCAGGTCTCCTCACAAAAGGGGATACGGCAGCAAACAGACAGCCCTGTGTGCTACCAGCCAACAGGAAAAGGATGGTTTGTGACTGAGGTACCCTAGCACACGATTTTCAGCTGGCAGAGCTGTAAGGCACAATCTGCCCTTAGCCGTGGCCAGGGGTCCTCCCCAGAAACTCTTGCTGAAACATGCAGCCTGTCCTGACCTCCACAACAAGCACATCTCCAGGTCTCTGGGGATGTCAGAAGCTGCAGCAGGGCCAGGAGTTTCTCTCCGCATAGGGCCAGGTCCTAGAGCTGAGAGCTCCATCATGCAGCAGTAGCATCACCCCTTGGTCATGTCATTCCTGGAAGTGCCCGGGTGCTCTCCTGCCCCCCTTTGCCCATGTCACTCTTGGCCTTTTGGTGGCTTAAATTAGCCAGCTCATGCAGCCTACGGTGGATCAGGTTTCTCCTTTAGCCCAGGATGGGTCCCCAGCTTCTGCACAAGCCTGATGCCTGAGAGATTTCAGTGTGAGGGAATGCATAACTCTTGAACACATCCTCCTTTCACACTCAGCCCTGCCAACCCTCCAGCATCAGCCATCCTGTCTGTGCTACAGGCTCTCAGCCTTCTCTGGTGTCTGGCTTGCCTCCCCCATTGAGATCTTGAGTACAGGAAAAAAGACTGGCTCCAGAGAGCTGTGGGGCAGTAGCGCCAGGAGATGGGACAGACCCTTCTGCAGAAGCAGGGAGTCCAGCTTACCCAGCCGGGCATAGATGTGGCTGAGGATACGAGCTGGCTGCACTCTGATGGGGTAGACTTCTGCCACGGTCTCCACGTCAATGCCCTCCTTCATCAGGATAGCCTTGATCGCCTCGGTCTCTGCCAGGATGCACACTGCAGAGCAGAGAAGAGAGGCACAATGGTGCAACTGCTGCCTTTGGGGGCACATGCAACATGCTGCATCAGGTAGAGACAGCTGTCTGGGCTCCCTCTGGCAACCAGTCAGGACTGCCGTGCTCCTCCCAACACTGTGCCCAAGTCTTCTTCCCCACTGGGTGGCAGAAGGACAGCTTTCAGCCCTTCTGCAGAGGAGTCTGCAGCAGGTGATATCTCCCTGGGGCACCATCAAGTGAAGTGGAAGGACTTGCACCGCACCTTAAACTCACTCTGCCCGAGCTGAGAGCTAGCTGCACTGGCAGCCACCCATCAAGCAGAGCCACCCCCTTGAATTTCTCATGGGCAGAGTCCCCAGGCATGCCAAACACAGCGGTCTAGAACCAGTCCCTTTCCCTCACCTTGGACCTCCACATCAGGCTTGGGGACAGTCGCAAACCTGCGGTTAAGTGGATCTATTTCACCAGGAGCTAGAAACCCCTGAGGAAAGAGAAGTATGAAATTAACATTTCATCTGTGGGGTAGAACAGGTGATGCCTACAGACAACCCACCTTTAAGAGCTCCTGAGGGGATGGAGCTGACAATTTCCCCATTGTAGGTGGCTCACGGTGGCAGCATTTGCCATTTCAGAGATCAAAGCCTGGCCCCACAACCCTCCCCAGCACCAAGGGTGATCATACCTCAGCCATCAGGCAGCCCAGGATGTAGAGGGATTGTCCCCACATGAGTGGCAGCTTGCCCATGGGTATTCTATCCACAGTGTGGGGATTCCTGTACTCCTCATCCACCTGGAAGGCAAGCTCGGAGGTCAGGGAGGAATCTACACACTGCACGCTGAAGGAAGCATCATCACTGCATTTTGAAGTCCAGTAGTTTAAGACTTAAAATGAGAGACTACAAAAGCATTTACCACAGAGGGTGCAAACCTCCCCAGCCACATTCCTCCCCTCTTCCCCTGACTGCCCCAGGCAGCTATATCACACAACAGATCAGCTGCTCACACCATGTTTGTGTTCCCAACATGGGCCAACCCACAGGAATGACTGAGATGCCCCAGAAGTACCAGGCAATTCTCTCTTTTCTGTGCTATCTGGGCACCAGGAGACTGTTGCTCTCAGCTCAGGCCCACACAAACACCCTCACCACTGATCAGAAGCTCAGCAAAACCTCCTCAGGCAGGTCTGCATGTCCTGAGCTCTCAAAGGAATCTGACTCCAGGCTAGCAGACTGTCAGGAGACCACTCATGTGTATGGGGGCAAGAAATGCTTTGATGAAAAAAAGCAGTCTATTTATTCAACAGGGGTTTATGACAGATCCAAGCCACACCTTTATACCATGGGGTTTCTATACACTACATGTGTTGCTTCACTAATGATTTGGGTTAATAAGCAGTTAAAATGTAATTAAATTATCTGGCAATGAGACATTCCCACTCCCACTCCAGCCCACTACCACTCACCTTATCTGGTGGGACACTGTACAGCTCTGGCATCAGGTGCACCCCATTCTTCCCCTTGATAAGAATCCCCTCGAGGGCTTCCCTGTACTCCTGCACCTGAGGAGAGACAGAGGAGCTCTGACCCTAGTCACGGTTCCCTGCATCCTTCCCTCCTAAGTCTCCCTCGCCAGGGATTACTTTGCAGCAGCCTGGCAGATCCTGCCTCTCCTACCTGCTCCATATTTCCGCTGAAAATCCCATCAATGATCAAGTATGCCCAGAAGAGAGGCCATTCACACTCGATGTTCTCAAACAGCTTCAGCTCAGCAGGCTCATAGTAGAGGCGGTTGGGGTCCTGAAGGGAAGGTGCAACAGCAAAGGAGGTGGTGAGTGGCAGGATCCCTTCAATCTGACACTGTCCTTACTCCCTGCAAGACTCCAGCCTCAGATGTCCTTCCAGTTCTCTGTGGGTGATGGCTGAGACAAAGCTGAAAAGCAGCTTCACCTCCAGGATATATCCTTTCCTCCAGACATCTCCTCACAAGCTCCCTGCACTGATGCCAAAGGGAGTCTTCACCTTTCCTGTGCAAAGGGATCCAGG
The DNA here is from genome assembly GCA_013396835.1 of Psilopogon haemacephalus. NCBI lineage: Eukaryota > Metazoa > Chordata > Aves > Piciformes > Megalaimidae > Psilopogon > Psilopogon haemacephalus. The sequence goes on from VWZI01005210.1 coordinate 2,418,558, forward strand.
AGAGCACCCCAGAACCTTCTACAACAGCACAAGGTTCCTCTCACTGCACTAGGGACACCTTCATCTCCTTTGTCTTGTCTGCTTTACCCCTGCCTGGTCTACTTCAGCCCCTCAACAGCTCCTCTAGCATCATCAGACTGACCCAGCTGGATGTGAGGGCTTGGACTGGTCCATACAGGGCCAGAGAACAGGATTCCTCCTAATATTTGGTGCAACATCAAGCCTGACACAAAGGAAGCAATCAAGAGCTGGTGTAGTGCCCCAAAGCTCTGGTGCCTGACCTTCCATGCTACCTACTTTAACTCTTTGCCACAGAGGGGGAGAGCTGGCATTTGCAGAGGGGACAGCTGGCACAGCAGAAGCAGACATTTTCTATGGTGCCCACATATCAGCCACAAGCTCCCAAACTCCTGTTTGACTCCAGTCAGCTGCAGTGCCTCTGCAGGCAGCATTGCCCTTCCTGTGCCTCACAGCTCCCCTCAAGTAACCCATGGCTGCCCTGGCAAAGCTCCTGAGCATTGGGACAGTCGTCCTGGAGATGCTGCTGCTTTCCTCAGGCTCTGCAGACACAGTCATACATGCTGCCTATTATGGTCAGGTCTGAAGAGGAGCAGCAGAAAAGCATTTAGAGGTACTGATGCTAAAAGGAGCCTCACCAGGTTATGGGCTCGACAGCTGGTGATGACTTGAGAGCCTCCAAGTACCATTTCCTGTTTCTGTAGTTATCAAACATGATTGTTGCTTATAAATTTTTCCTGGTTTTCCCTCCCCAAAGCAGCAGAAGAAAGCCTCCACTTGTTCCATTGAGAACCAAGTGTGGCAGTACCCACATTGCCTGCTGTCCCAGGAGAAGAAGAAGCAGCTTTGTGACCTCCAGTGCTGCCACAAAGCTGAGGCCATCCTGGAGCACTGCATGGTCACCTCTACAGGCCTCCAACCCTCGCCTGGGGCTTGTGCAGCCCTGTGAGACCTGGAGAAAAGAGCCTACCTCAGCAGGGCAGTGGTCCCATCTTCCCCCAGCCTATGAGACACATGACACTACCAGGTCCCAAGAGGCAGGCAATGCCAACCTCCACCAATCTAGTATGGGAGTGGGTGAGATGTACCATCTCTGCCATGCGCTTTGGCATTTTGGGAAGCCTAGCTCAGACCCCTGATGCTGCCTGGGGCTACTCAGGGATCTCATCTTCCCAGTGCTCCTCACCACAGCCTTTGCACTGCACCCAGCAAGGGGATGCTGCAAATGCAACCTGGGGCAGATGCTGCTTGGCACTGAAGTTCTAGCAGGGGGCAGGGCTGGGGACACCTACCTCTTTGGGGGTCCTGTATCCATCCCGGAGGAAGCGGCAGCAGCCGTAGCGGCCCTGGAAGGGAAGGAAAGAAGTTGCTGTGCATGAAACACAACATGAGATACCTCATACCTTGAATGCAGATGCATAGAGGTGCTCTCCTCCAGTCACATACATCCTCCCTCACCCACCTAGTGCTCAGGCACCACCATCACAGCCTAGGGCGACAGTACACAGGACTGCTTCTTTGTGCACCTCTGACAGTTCTCAGATGCTGGGAGAGGCTCCCGCATCCCTCTTCCTGACCTCTCCTTTTAAGAGACAACAATTTGGACTGCAGCTATCCCCCACAGAGACAGATAAGGGCAGAGCTGCTCGCCTGTAGCTTTGTGATGATCTCTTGCTTGGTGATTTCCACCAGCTCGCTGTCCTCCACAGCGAACGCAGGGTAGGAGATGACAGAGAGCACGCTGGCATCCACCTCCTTGGATGTGGAGGCCCTGGGCAGCATCGAGTGGAGGATGGACTGGGAGAAAAGGAAGAGGTGTGGTTAGGTTGCCAGGCTGGGCATTGTTCACGCCCCAGCCTCAGCAGATCACAGTTCATCCTGCAATGGTAAAGTCCTTGCAGGTCTCACCTGGCAGTGCTGGACCTCATCTGACAGCACCTGTATCACCGACTGTGGGCCTCCCTTTGCTCCAAAGAGATCCAGCTCATCCAGCGCCTCCAGGGCAGCCTGCAAGCAGAGTAAGACACAAAACATCAACTCCTCGGCCACACTGCTCATTTGTGAGAACTCTCACCCTGTGCCTGCCCAAATTTAAACCCTGCTGTGGCTGCCTAGTACCCCTGGTCAGAATGTGAACACATCTCCAAAGTCATACAGGTAGCCAAGGCCCTGGACATTTCTGCCATACACCTCAATTAATTTCTCACTCCCAGTTCAGGCTAAATTCAGGCAAGAGTGGCACAGTTTTATAACAACACACAAGGAAAAAGGCATTGCTGGGGAGGAATGCCCAGCCTGACCTGTGAAAAAGCATCACAGCACCCCTGGTGCTCCCCAGCACCTCTTCCCAGCTCACCTTGGCCATGCCAACAGAGCTGGCATTCAGCTCGGTGATGCCCTGGTTCGTCTTGTCCCCACGCTCCCATATTCCAAAGTCCTGAGTAGAAGCAGCAGCATGTTAGAGCAGACAGCATACTCAGAAAGCCTTAAACTCCACCCATGGGTGGTGCTCCCAGCAGGAAACATGGGACTCTGCCCGCCATGGCTGCCCCTAGACACCAGCCCACCACCTGCAGCCACAGGACACGCTCCCTTGCCAAAGCACAGCCTACCCACCGCAGTTTTGTAGGCTGCTTCAATGTAAAACACGAGGTTCTGGATAAAGTTGACTTCGTCCAGGCTGTGAATTATGTGGAGGCCTGAAGCAGAGGAAAGAATTCACATTCGTTGCTTCAAGATCACGGGCATCCCTAAGAAGGGGTTGCTAGACCCTTCCCCCTCACTGCCCTTCTGCCCCAAGGGAGTCATGCACTGATTGACTCCCATTGCCCACTCCCACCCCCTGCAACAGCTCTGGTGCCTCAGACAAGCAGGAACTAAAGAGATGGATGTTGAGGGGCTCAAGTCCACCTCAGGTGCTAAAACAGAGAGGTGGTGGAGACCATTACAGCAGCCTATCCCCCAGGAAGATGCACCCAAACTGAGAATGTGGAGAGCCCTGGATATGAGCACACTCAAAGCTATAACCGCATCCCCCAGTAGTGTCACCTGAGGCTGTCATTTGTGCCAGCATGAGTAGGTAGAGGGAGGTGGCATCCAACTGTAGGTGACCCCATTCATCATCCCCCACCACAGTGGCACAGGTGTGGGTGTTGTACTTGGCATGCAGGCAGTCCCTGGTGCTCTGGCTGTACTTGAATGCCTCCACCTTGTCCACCTTGAGAAGGACAATGAGATACAAGAGGTTAATCAAACCCTATCTGCAGAGAGGTCTGCCAGCCTCAGAGCCAAGGGCTGCCTCATGGTGTCAACCCAGTATATGGAGCAGTTCCTGGCAGGCCAGAAATCCTGCACACCCGACTGAGCCCATCCATGCACCAAGGCAGTGACTGCAGTCTCACGTGTCAGCCCAGCTCAAGGCTGCAGCCGTGAAGAAGCCACAGCTGCACCATGTGGAAAGAAAAGGGTCACCTCAAATGCACTCGGGGAAGAGCTGCAGAATCCCAGCACCAGTGAGGCCACAAGACAGGGAGCAGCTGGCAAAGGCTCCACTGGCCACTAGCCCAGAGCACTGAGAGTTCCATCACACCAAGGACAGATGCCAAGCTAGAGCTTTTTTCAAGATTTGCTGGAAGAGGGCCTTCCCTATACTCATCAGAGAAGACTGGGGAGAGCTGGCACAGATGGGACCAAAAGCCTTTGTGGCAGAGATGGGCTTTGAGAAGACCACTTAACTCTCAGAGATGCTTCCCAGCCCATACCTGTCTCATCATGCACTGGAGCAACCCCCGCATCAGCTTCACCACGCTCTGCAGGAAGAAGGAAAACAGCCGCGTTAATCCCCATATAGCCAGGAGAAGCCCTGACTCAGGACCAGCTGGCCGCTGACCTTTGCAGGGCTCCTGCGTCTGTAACCAGAGCCCCTGCTCACATTTCCACGGTCCCTGCTCCCTAACTGATAGCCGAGAGAAGCTGTGCAGGGAGAGCCTAGGGCACGGTTGCGGGACACAGCTGCCCAGCCCTCGGGAGAAGGGCTGCGTCCCCAGATCACCCCAGAGCCAGAGGGCTGGATCCTTCACCTGGGCTTCTGCACGGTCTGAGAGGGGCGGGTTCTGGCACCCCTTCCTATTGCCACCCACAACCTCACCGCACGGCCACCCGCGGGTTTTCGGGGCCAGAGCTGGGCCGTGCCAAAAGCAGTCGAGGCGGGAGCGGACGGCCGGTTCCGGGTAGCGCCAGCCGGACTCCGTCCTGCGAGCTCCCTCCTACCTGCTCCAGCTCGTAAGCCTTGGCCTTGTCCTCGTCGCGGTCGGCATTCTTGCGGTAGGCCAGCCCCAGCCCCCAGACAGCCAGGATGCTGTAGACGTTGTCCCGGACCCAGGCATCCCGGTGGTCGGCGCTGGCGGGGAGTAGACCTGTCACGGCGTCCTGCAGAGGGCACAGAGTGGGGCCGCGGCCCCGTTTCCCAGTTAGCTCCACCTGACTCGTTCTGTAGGGCCGGCGGAGCGCCCCGGGGCCCGCGAGGAGGCGGGTTCCGAACCCTCTACCCGGGGCAGGCCCCGCACCTGATGCTGGAGGATGGTCTGCTGCACCAAGCGCGCGTAGCCGTCCAGCCGCACGCCCGAGTTACTCCGGCTGCGCATGACGGCGGCAGCGGGACACGGCGCCGGCGGCAAGGAGAGCGGACTGCTCCGCCCCGGGTCCTAGCAGCGAGCCCGCCCCTCAGCGCGGCGCCGCCTCACTGCTCGCCGTCCGCGGCGCCGTCCTGAACACCGCTCCACCCCCGGCGCGATCTCTCATGCCGCAGCGCCCCGAACATCCCGCCGGCGGCGGCGGCCCCGGCCGAACGAGCAGGACCCACCGCCATGGCCGAGCCTGCGGGGAGGGCGGCGCCCCCTGCTGGGCGGAGGTCGCGCATCGCTGCGGGCGGACGGACGGACGCGAGTCCCAGTGCGGGGCTGTGCAGATAGACTCCTGTACCGGTGCGTGTACGCCTGAACACACAGACACAGGCAGAGACAGGGGTACCTGGGCATGAACACGCTCAGGTGTGTACATCCACGCGTGTACGCTCACAGCTGTACACACCACACAGCCGCATAGAGGCAGGCAGGCAGGCGTGTGCATATACACAGGCTCGCATGTACATGCACACTAGCAGCACCCCTCACCCAGGAGACCTGTTTGGGCAGACGGGAGCCAAGCAGGTGCTGTGGTGGACTCAGTACCCATGAGACAAGAGGCGCAGGTGCCATGTGCCACCCTGTGCCATTGGGTGCACATGGCCCTGGCACCCGTGAGGCCTGTCTTTGCAGAGGTGAGCAGAGGTAGAAAGCAGGCAGATGCAAGCAGGGGACAATGGGTTTATTGTCTGTGGGGAGCATCAAGAGTGGCAGAGGCATGGCATTGCCATGAGGGTTTTTGGGGCATAGCCCTTCCCCAGCCCAGCCCTGTCTGCAGGCCTGTCTCGGTGGTGGACGTGGCGGTCCCCAGTCTCCCGTGGTCTCTGTGCAGGGCTGGCTTTCCCGGGGCTGCCAGTGGCTGTCAGCACTTGTACTGCAGTGGGGCACATCGCCCAGCCCTGTAGAGCAGAACACTGTGAGTGTTGTGACAGGGACCCTGGAGGGAGAATGCCCCTGGACTAGGGGCACCCCAAGGTGGGGTGCAAAGCTGCACTTTACTGGGAGTGAGCCACAGGCTGGGGTCACTGGGACTGGAGAACACCAGAACTGGTGTGGACAGGAGGTATCTGGGCTTAGAGAAGCAAAGAGGGGCATAGGGGTGAAGGATCCCAGGGTGGATAACTCCTAAAACTAAGGAGGCTGCTAAAGGTGGGGTACTTGTGGGGTCCTGGTTGCTAGGGACATTAGGATACATCAAGCGTCCCAGAGTTGCAGATGCTGTGGAGATGGAGATGCAGGGGCTCAGGAACACGAGTTAGGGGGATGGGCAGGGGTCCCCACTTACCTGCAGGCTCTGGTGACACACTCGAGGCTGTGCCGGCAGTGGGCACCCAGAGGTCTGCTCCCCACCATCCTCCAGAAGGGTGTCATGCGGGGCAGCCGGGGGGCTGCATGTCCCCCTGCCCCCTGGGGCTCCTGCAGCATCCAGAGGGGCAGATGGAATGAGGAGGGTGCTGAGTTCCCTGGCACCCGGCACCTCCCTCCTGTGCCTGGACCCACCTGAAGGGAGCTAGAGAGAAACAAGAGGAAGGAGAGGAGCAGTGCCAGGCTGATGGTGGTGCCCAGGGGGAACAGAGGGCCCCAGCTGGCCCTGGAACCTCGGCCTGCGCCCGGTACCACAGGGACTGAGGCTGCCGCGGTGCTGCCGACTCCAGCCATCCAGTGCTCCTGCTGGGCTTCTCCTGGGTCACGGCCCTGCACAAATATTTGAGCTGCCCAACGTGGCTGGACAGGCCCTTGCCACCCCCACCCCCTCACCCCAGCTGTGGGCTGCCAGCACCTCTCTGGGGCATCCCGTGCCTGGGCATCACCATCTGCTTCCAGCTCCAACCCCCAGCAGAGTGTGCAGGGGCAGCTGTGCTTCACAGCCGAGTGAGCTCCACATCCACTGCCCCAGTGCTGCTAGGACATGTGGGGCAGTTAACCCCCTTCCTGGTCACTGTCACCTCAGAGCATGGATCGTGCAAGGGGGCAGTGCACACCTGGGATGCACAGGTGTAAGGAGAGAGAGTTGGGATCTGGCAGAGGCAGAGCAAAGCCTCAGGATGATTTTGGGTGGGCAGGAAAATGGGTCAGGAGTGAGGCAAGAAGGGGCAGGAATGCACTGGCTGGTCCCCCTGAGGGAGAGAGAGCAGGGGACCGCTGCAACCCCCAGCATGGGCAGCAGCCACTAGTGTAGGCAACAGTCCCACAAGACCTCTGGACCAGAGTGTGGCTTCAGGGCATGTCCCCAGAGCCAAGGCTCCCGGTGCTCCCTGTAAGGCTGGCAACAATGGGGTGCCAGGCTGTGCCTGAAGGATGAGTACAGCTCTGGGACCTCCAAGGCGCATCAGGCTGGGGGCCCTGCACACTCCACCTATCTCCACTCTAGCAGCCCCAGAGCTGACACAGGCACAGGGCCAGGGTCAGCCAAGGACAACAGTTCTTTCCCTGAACTGTTCCTCCATCTCTTTGGCAGGACCTGCCACACCACCAGCAGAGAGGAGATCACACTGCTGGGGCAGCCCCTTGGCACCTGAGGGTACCCCAGAAAGGCACCGAGCCCAACAAATACAAGAGCCTACCAGTACAGTGTGCATGAGGACATGGGACTGGGACAGACAAACCCCAGTGCCCATCCATCTCTGGACAACCATCACCTCCAAAGGGTCCCTGCCAGGAGCAGCACTAAGCACTGGCATGCAATGGTGCCCAGGGCTGGAAGTATGCCCAGTTCCCATGCCTTTCATCATGACTTGCCTGGAGAGTCAACACCACACGCTTAATGATTGACAAGGGAAAATCATCTCCCTGGGGTCAGGACCACAGGCTTAAAATAAAAACAGTCAACAAAACAGAAGATGTTCCCCTTGCCACAGTCTCCTGGCTGGAGGTAGCCAGGATGCGGCCAACTGGGGACAAGGGGCAGAGGAGGAGCTTGGGATTCTGTCGCTCCTCTCTCTGTCAGGATGGGAACAATTTTGGGGCTGGTGAGTAGGGGAAGGATGGGAACTGATTTGCTGTGGGGCAGGATGCTACATCTACAGGAACAAATGGGTGCTAAGATATCTCCATACCAGCAGTAACAGATGAGACCGGAGGTCAGGCAAGGAATCAGTCCCTGTCAAGACTCATGCACTGAGGATGCAGAGGCAGTACCCAGCTGGCAGGTGGCAGTGCCACCAAACACTGTGGACAAGGATTACTGATGCTACCCATGCCTCACTGCTCAGTAAAGGGGAACCTCACCCTAGCGTTGTAAACACAGGGCACGGCGCCCAGCAACAGGTAGACTTGCCTGTAGACACCTTCCCAAAATAACCATGGCAGCCAAATGACTTGGCCATGGGGACAGACAGCCCAAGGAGACTCATCTTACTGTCCCACCGTGGTCCCCTAGGAGCTGTCCCATAAAGAAAAATGATAGAGAGATGTAGGGCATCTCTCATCCCAGCTTCACCAAAGCAACTGCCTGCAGCCACATCTGGTCTCTCCTGTCTCAGGGCAGGTCTATGCTCCAGGGGAGCCTCCTCTCCCAGCTCCTGCTTGAATGAGCTGGGATTTACACCCCCACATGCAGCAAGGAGCAGCACCCACCCCCTCCAGTGCAAGCACAAAGGTAGCTGCACAGTGACACAATCCACACCACCCTGTCCTGGGGCATGCACTGCACCTCAGGGGCAGAGCAAGAACAGGTCAAGATGGTCTTTAGCAAAATCCACTGATTTATTTATTTACACAGTCAGCAATAAATACAGGAAAGTCAAGCAGCAGGGGTGCTGGAGTGGGACTGACCCCTCTGGGAATGGAGACAGGCCAGGAGTCCAGCAGAGCCTGTGTCACATAGGACAATAAGAGTGCAAAAAGGAAGAGTGACACTGTGACAGGGGTCCAACCCCTGAGATGGGGCAACACCCAAGTCCTGCTAAAGAGCAAGCCAAGGAGGTGAAGGACAGGGGCAGCAGAGGAAGCAGTAGGCAGAGCACTGCGCAGGCAGCTGCCTTGCCCCCACCACTGGGAGCAGAGCTGGCAGCTTGGGTCCCTCCAGTTTTCACAGCCCTCCCGGAGCAGAACTGCAGGGGAGGAGGGGCTTTCACATCCACAGCTCAATTCCCAGCCTGATGAGATGTCATCACAGCTGAGACTAGACAGGATATGGTGCATATGAGCTGGGAAGGAATCTGACAGGCAGGATTGCTCATCCTCCCTGCCCTGGCTCCACCAGGAGACCACTAGCCGCCTCTGAAGGACTTCATGCTCCAGTCCAGGGAAGCAGCTTTACTCTGGGAGCATCAGACTAAGCCTCCCCCGAAAACAGGCAGCGGCTTTGGGGCTGCAGGAAGGACAGATGCCATGGGGCAACTGCCCCAGCATAGGCTCCTGCCTTTAAAAACCTACAATTTACATAAAACTGCCATTGTAAAACCTTCCCGCAGAGCAGTGCTGCGCAGGGAGAGGGGACGAACCCACCCCAGGCAGAGCAAGACAAAAACTAAAGTCCGGGTCCAGCAGGGACAGACAAAGCCTGGGGGCAACGTGCCGGGGTAGCAGGCGTTACCGGCAGGTGCAGGACTCTGCGATCATGTTCTCATACTCCTTGTAGAGGATGCCGCCGTCGCGCTCGATCATGAGGACACTGATGGGGCTGTAACGGTAGGGGACGCAGGACGGCCGAGGCACGTTGGCATCCACCAGCTGATGGACGAAACTCTGCACTACAGCGTGGTTGGGTGCGTGGTAGTCATAGCGGAGCAGGCGTGGACAAACACCCTTGCAGTAGCGTGGGTTGTAGCGGTGGGGAGCGATGATCCAGTGGTCCCAGCCCAGCTGGGCAAAGCTGACAGGGAAGGAGCGCAGGGAGCAGTCACTCTTCTCCCCTCCTTGCTCCCGCAGGTATCCAGACAGATCATGGGCCAGTGTCCCAGTGTCACGCCGGTGTCTCTGGGGCTCTGGCGCCGGAGGTGCTAACCCAGCCTGGGTGTCGTTGAGGTAGAGGAGGAGGAAGGGGTGGCTGGGAGGCCCCGGGGTATCGCGGCCGCCTGCCCGTCCGGCACGGACACAGACATGCCGCAGCTCCAGGCTCTCTGTGCTGCCGTTTCCTGGCACCAGGTAAGGGGTGACCTCTGCTTCTGCCCAGCTGTGGCGGGGGTGGACAGCAGGACTGAGCAGCAACCCAGGAGCCTCGCCGGTGGCCGCCAGCTCCAGGGCACAAAGGAGGCGACCACTGGCCAGCGGCAGGCTGGGCAGGTAGACCACAGTGGCTCGGAGGAGGTGCTCTGCCTTGGACTGGCCCTCCAGGCGGTAGGTGAGGGGCTGCACATACCAGCGACCTGCAGGGAAGCAGCGGTCAGTGCCCTCCTAGTATCGTACAGCAGGCACATCAGTGCAGCCTTCTCGCGGGCTGCCATAGCCCCACACACCATTGGCAGTGGAGCCAATGACATCACCACCCTCGAAGCCCATGCCAGCCAATTGCCCCAGCAGGAGGCAGGAGCCTCAAACAGCCCAGTACCACACCTCACTGGAAGGATGAGGGCAAGGAATGGCTGGGACCATTCTCATCCTCTGCACCAACACCATTAGCCTGGCACTGCATCGGGCAGAATGGAAAGGGAAGAGTGGCACATGGGGCCAGCAGTGCACTTGCTCCTCTCACCCCAGGGGCAGGGAACTTAGTTCTCCCACCAAAGGGAACTCCATAGCCAAGGGCAGCCCCAGAGAGCACATGACATGCCAGCCCCGGCTGAGACACTCTAAAGAAGCCAGGAGGCAAGCAGAGACTAGAGCTCGAGCCCTCCCTACTGACTCGACTAAGCGCCCCTGCCGCCCTTGGTGCCCACCTGCTCCTTACCTGCCCAGGACAGAGCACCGTGGGAAGTGGCCTGGACCAGGCGGACAGTGTTGGTGCCCAGGCTGCGGCCACGGCGCGGTCGCCCTTCGCGGTCAGCGGCGCGGCGGTACAGGTTCAGCATGTAGCGCAGGGGCTGTCTGCTTGCTGGCCCCAATGGCCAGCCCTGGCTGCCTGGTGCCCGCACTTGCAGGGCCTGCAAGAGGGGCAGTGGGGGAACGGCAGGCGGGAAGCCAGGGAGCAGCATGGACTGGTTTGCAGCCCGGGAAAGAGGCACAGCAAGGAGGAGGAGGAGGCTGGTGAAGGGATAGAGCAAAGCCATGATGGGGAGAGGGGGGAAGGAGGGACAGTGAGCCCAGTAAGGTGGGGCTGGCCAGCAGCAGGACTAGAGGAAGCCTGCAGTCATCCTTCTCCCCCCGGAGAGGCAGAGTTGGTCACAGGCACCAGCAAAAGGGGACCTCAGAGTTCTGGCAGCTACTATCAAGCCAGAAAAACCACGCCAGCTACTTCAGCTTCACAGAGAAACAGAAAGATAGGGAAGGCTCTGTATGCCAAAAGGGGTGCAAATTCCAGACTAAAACCCAGACCAGGGGCAAAGACAGCCTGATAGGAGCCTGGCTACAGGGACTGTAAAAGTACCAGGTGAAGGGAGTTGGGTGAAGGTGGGGGCTGGGGTAGGGGTGTGTGGGGAAGGCCAGCTTGCTCAGCCCACCTGCTCCCGGTCAGCCTCCTCCTGCAGAGTGAGAAGTTCTGGCCTCCAGGGTCCATTTTAAAGGCATGGCCCCAATCAGGGTTTAAAGGGCCAGGAGCTCCTGGTCCCAGGGGAAAAACTGGGGTCTGGAGTGGTTTGGTGTGTTCTGCTGTGGTGAGCCACTCCAGCTTGCCCCTGCCCTCTGCTAGTCTCTGACAGCAAGCTTGGCACCTTTATGCTCATTGCCACAAGTTGATATGTGCTGCCCAGAGTAGGCACAGAGCCTGGAGGGCTGCTTCCAGACTAGCCTCAAGGCACAGCCAAGCTGCCCAATGCCTCACTTTACCCAACTGAGAGATGGGCATCAGATCCAGGGACCACAGCACTGAGGTACATGGATGGGCAAAGCAACCCAGAGCCCAGTGACACTCAGCATAGGCAGGTCAACTGCTGGTACCAATCTTGCCTCCAAGGTCTTTCTGCCAGTGCCTGCACGAGGCTGAGGGGTTACGATGGTGATTCCCACCCTCTTGCTGGCATGGGTCATTTGAGGCATTGCCCTTACGTGGGACATTTCTTCCCAGCCCTGATGTCTCTCTGTGGCCCTTGCCTGAGGCAAGACCCATGGGTGCCCCACAGAGTGAGGTGTTGGCAGTGTGGCCCATACCCCCAGCAGAGCACCTGGCATGGTGCCCAGCCCCACAGGACACTGGAACTCTCATGTTGGGATGGAAGGTGCCAAGGGGGTGGGCACTCTGGCTGAGAACCACTGAGGTGTGTTGTTGCCTGCCTTGCCCTGGGTGCTTCCCAGTGCCAGTCAGGAGGAGCGGTAAACGCTGGGAGCGCCATGTGGGGGGTGCTGGGGCAGGGTAGGGATGTGGTGCTTAATGGGGTGTGAGGCCATGTGACAAGCCAGGGTGCAGAGCCCTCACGCCTGGCCGGGCAGCCTTGGTTACTCATTTGGGGAAGGGCACAGGGGCAACCGAGCCCATTGGAAGCTGGGAAAAAGTCCAGGCATGGCAGGAGCTGGCCAAGCTGGCATGGCAAGCAGGGGAGAGCAGGGGAGTCAGGTCCAGGGGGCCATGCATCGCTGCTGGGTTCGGCTCCAGTGCAGGGCGTGTGTCCTGGGCTGCCTCCAACTTGGCAGGACTGGGCAAGGGTTTAAAGCAGGTGTTGGTGGATGAGAGCTGCCGCAAAAAACCTCGAGGGGTCCTTCCCTCGAGCAGCCCCTGGGGTAGCTCGCCAACCTGGCACACCGAGCCCACCCCCTGGGCCGTGGCACGGCACCCGCCCAGGCTGCAGGCAGCTGGGCCATGGGCAGTGCTGGCAGGGCAGAGCTTTCCGGGCCGGCTGGGCTGTCTGGAAGGAGATGAGTAAGAGTCGGGGCCCCGGGCGGGAAGGGGAGGAGCAAGACGCCCGGGCTTCCCGGGAACCAGCGTCGATCTGCTCCCACCGCTCCCAGCTGCCACCCGTCACCTCCTTCCACTGCCTCGATTTCCCCAGGGGGGCTCGACAACCCGTCCTGGGGTCGGTGGGGGATGGCAGAGGTGAAGCACTGCCACACACACCTCAGGGTCCTGGCAGGACAGGGCGGGGGTGAGTGGGCAAGCCAGACAGGCGGCAGCAGTGCATGCCTGCCTGTGGCCAACAGGGCTCAGGGTGTCAGGGAGGGGTGCCACAGGGAGCCTTCTAACCCATCACCCCACCGCCACCTGAGAAGGCACCCCCCATACCCATCTGAGCACTGCCAAACTGCCGGCTGCATATTGCCACCAGCCTGGACTGAGTCTGGTACGACACAGCTCAGCCCAGCGCAGCTGAGTTGTGCTGAGCTGGCCCTAATGGTGCTGGTCCCTGGAAACACTGTGCTGGGCAAAACTGGTCCGTGCTGTGCTGAATCGTGGCAGGCCAAGCTAAGCCAGGCCAGGCCATGGTGTGTTGAGCTGAACCATGCCTGCTCTGCTTGTCCACATCAACCCAAGCTGAACTGCACTGATTAAAAACAGCCCAGGCCAAGCAGAGCCCAACCAGGTAAGGTCTCTGGGCATGCGATGCTGAGTTGAGCCAGGCATAACATGCCAACACAGCTGAAACATGCCAGGCTGAGCTATGCTGGGCCAGCCAACCCATACTGGCTTCTCTGCCACCCCAAGCTGAGCTGAGCCAGATCGTGCTATGCTGAGCTGTGCTATGCTGAATTGTGCCAGCCCTCCAAGTCATGCCACACATGCCATGCCAGGCTCAGCTAGACTTAGTTAAACCATTATGACTGGGCCATGCCAAGCAGGTCCCCGGGCCAAGCTGTGCCATGCCAAGTTAGGCTGAGCTCAGTAGCACGATGCTTAGCTGTGCTAAACAATGCCATGAGCTGAGGTGTGCCAAGCTGTGCTCTCAGCTGAGCTGTGTCTCGCCGTGCCTCGCTGTCTTGGGCTGAGCCAAGCTGTGCCACGCTGTGCTGAGCCGTGCCACTTTGCATGTAGTTGAACCGAGCCAAGCCGTGCCACGCTGTGTTGTGCCATGCCGTGCCTAAGCCGATCCGTGCCGTGCGGATCCGATCGCCGCCGTCCCCCTGCGCCTCATTGGCGGCGGCGGAGCAGCCCCGGTGCGGGCCGGCCCCGCCCCGCTGCTCGGCCCCGCGCCGCTCAGCCCGGGCGGGCGGGTGTCACTTCCTCCGCGGTGCGGGGCCGGGCCGGGCCGGGCCGGGCGGGATGGGGCAGTAGTGGCCATGGAGCGCAGCGGGGGCCGGCCTGGCGCCCCCCAGTACGTGCATGTGCAGCTG
>VWZI01005210.1:2432986-2446807 GCA_013396835.1 Psilopogon haemacephalus
CGGGGACTTTGGGGGCCAGGATGGGGGGGGACCGGAGTCCGCCCCGTCCCACGGGGATGGCGTTGGGGTGCGGTGTCGGGTGGGGCGGCCGCAGGGCCCGGAACCCGTGTCCCTCCGGCAGCCGGGCACGGGGAGGGTGCGGCCGTACGGCCACGACGTCCCGCCGCGCAATGGCTCACCGATTCCCTTGGCCCGGCCGAGGCATCGCCCTCACGGGAAACCCGCTAGGAGCCGTGCAGCAGCCGAGGATGCCCCGGCACTCCGTGTCCCCGCGGAACCCGGCCGAGCCCCTGTCACCGGGCGGCTTGGCTGCCTGCCCGCCCAGTGCCACCGTCCCGTCGGGGCTGGGAAGCTGGCGGGCCGGGCTGTGTCGCGGCCCCGGGCTGCGTCCCTGCCCCAAGCCGGAGTGGCTGCCCCCGGGGGCCTCCACGCCCTGCGCCGGGGCGCGGGCAGCGTGGTCTGGCTGGGGGAGCTGGAAAAGTGGCTCTGATCCCTACCCTGTGCCCCGGGAGTGCCGCCGCCGGCGGGCGGGAGCCGGGGCCCGGACGGGGGCCGGGAGGATCGCTCCTCGCCCCCCGCCTCGCTGCCGGGCCTCGGAGCGGTGGGTCCCGGTGCGTCCAGCGCATTGCTGGAGGGGCCGGGGCATGTTACCCACCGGTGCTGAGAATGGGGAGGGGGTGTCCTTGTGGGCCCGGGGTGCCGGCCCCCGCGCTCCCCCGGCCGGGCGGGCGCCGCGTGTGCTCGGCAGACAAAGGGGGCTTGTTCAGCGCTCTGTGNGCCCGGCCGTGCGGGGAGGGGGCAGCCCCGCTTGCGGAGCGGAGGGGCCCTGGCCGGAAAGAGGAGGGGGGGGTCCTTGTGCTCCGAGAGACAGTTTGGCCTCTCAGCTCCCTCCGGGTGGGATCTCTTCCGGTGGCAGTGTCCCATGTTTGGGGACTGTTGTGGGTGCTGTTGTGGGTGCCAAGTCCTCCTTGGAATTGCTGAGCACACCCTGACAACACAGGACCCCTGTGCTTGTGCGGGAGAAGAAGAGATATTTGCAGGAGACGGGGCAGGGTGGGCACAGCTTGGATACCTTTTGTAAGACAAATCTCTGAGGGCAAGCGCATACCCTTGTGAGGCAGCTGGTGCCCACCATTAGCACCCGGAGTTGACGCGGTGGGGAGTGTTGGGGCAGTGCTCAGGGGTAGCCAGTCCAGGCAGGGCAGCAGGGCTGCCAGTGCTGAGTTCATTGGTGGTGAAGGCAGAACAAGGGGCTGTTTGTCCCGGATTTAGCTCCTAGTGAGCAATGCCAGGGCCAATCTGTGTCCATCCTGGTGCGTGTAGTGGCCCAGACATGGGTGCAGCCCTGGCAGAGTCCTGTACCAGGGGGAAGAGGTACATCCACCACTGCTGACTCAGTCCCTTGGCTGTGGCAGACAGGACACGGTGGGGCATGTGGCTGGGCAGAGGACTAGGCTGAAGGTGCAGCCTGCTCTGCCTGCCTGCTCTGCCAAAGCTGCCCGGTGGTGAGCAGCAGCATGGCAGGGGTTAAACTTGGGTGCTGTAGCAAGTGCACTGTAGGACTGGGAGCCCTCGAAGACAGCTGGGGCCCCATCCAAGGAAGGTAGCCCCACAGCCAACTTCTGGGTGGGAGGGCAGCCTCTCCACACAGGCAGGCACGTCAGGCTGTGCCCAGCCTTGGCATGGCATTGCAATCCCTGGGTTCCTGAAAAAATGGGAGAGCTGTGGGACACAGCACAGACATGCCAGCAGAACCATGTGGCAGTGCTGAGCTGGGAAGGAGACCTGGCTGTCCGTGCTGGGCTTCCCAGGTGCCATGTTGCACATTAGCAGCAGAATGCCCCTTGAGCCCTGCCCAGCAGCAGAGCTGGGAAGGAGTGACGAGGGACATATTGGTGGTAGCCAGCCTGCCAAGGAGCTGTGGATGCCCCCCTGCATTCTCAGGAGCTGGGCATGGCAATCCCCTGTCACTGAGAGCAGGATGGCCAGAAATCAGTGCCAGCACTGGGTGTTCTTGCCTACCCTGGCTGGGCACTGCTGATCCCAGGGCTGCCCGCGCTGCACCTACCTGCTGGGACAGAGGGAACAGACTGAGGCTTCTCCATGGTGGCAGCACTGTGAACCTGTGTCCTCCGAGCCACACTGGTGCCAGGTACCAGGCTCATTTTGGCTGTGGGTGGCAGGATGGAGTAGGCACGTGCCAGGGCCAGGCACAGCTTGCCACTTCCCCTGCTGTTCCTCTGGTGCAGATGGTGTGATGGCATCCTTGGGCATCAAAATAACCGTGGGTGTCTGGGCAGGGCCGACGTGAGGCTGGGAGCAGTGGCAGGGGGCTGGCATCCACACCAGACAAAGGGCCCTTGTGTTGCCTGCGCCCGCAGGGGAATCTGCTGGGATGGGACATTTTTCTTCTCCCCCCTCCCCAATGCCCTTTCTTTACTCAGAAATTCATGTGATCAGGGCAGAGTGGGGAGCCCAGTGCCGCAGATCCCTCCGCAGTGCCTGGGGCACAGGCACCCCCTTTCCAAAGGCTCTTTCTTCCTGGCACACTCCGCTGTGTGTTCTGGGCAGCAGTTTCCTCCTGACATCCCTCTCTGTTGCCCAGGTGGAGGACGGGGGCAAGGCTGCGCTGTCTCGTCGGCTGCAGCCAGGCGATGAGCTGGTGAATATCAGCGGGACACCACTGTATGGGTCCCGCCAGGAGGCCCTGATCCTCATCAAGGGTTCCTACCGCACCCTGAAGATGATCGTCCGCAGGTTGGCATAACTGTGGGTGGGGGGAGCAGGAGGGGTAATGGTGGCAAGACTGGGGAGCATCTCCTGCCCAGGTCCTGGTGGGGGCTTGGTGCTGCTGCTGTTCCCAGCCTGAAGGTGCCCTATGATAGGACTGGGTAGGGGGCAGCCCGACCGTGGTTGCCAGTACCCCATGGTGGGTTGGGATTCCCCAGCCTAGTGTGCTGCCGCAGAGCTGAGGTAGAGCAGCAGGCTCACCACCCCTTGCTGGGCGGTATCCTCGAGTGTGGCCGCTCCTCTCCCTTCCTGCCTGCTGCCTGCCTGCTTGCTGCCTGCCTAGGGAAGGAAGGAGAGGCAGGGCCAGGCCTTGTAGTTGTGTCCCTCTCTCTGACCTGCATCCATTCCCTGGCTGCAACCCGACTGGACTCCAGCTCCAGCAACACCCAGGGGCTGGGGCAGTGCAGGACACTGTACGGGGCAGGGGGTGCCGCAGGGCAGTGTTGAGACTCAGCTTCATCCATGGTGAGTTTGGGGCTCCGGGTGGGGAGGGGTCCTTGTGCTAACTACACAGCTTGTCCCTGCCAGCCTGGCAGATGCTGGGGCAGCACCGGACACTTGGGGATTACAGGAGGTGGCATTTGCCACCCTTTGCAGTGTTTGTGCCGTGGCACTGAACATTGCTGCCTGTGTGCTCCTGGGGGGAGACTGCAGGCACCCCCAGCTATTTTGAACAGGGGGTAGGATACAGTCAGATATCAAACCCCTTTGTTGTGGTCGGTGCTTGCCTCTGATGCTAAAGGACTGAGGAACGAAAAAGAAAGATTAGGGTTAGAGTGGGGACATAGATGTGCCTCCAGGGTCCTTTGTCGTGCCTGCAGAGCCTCTGCAGTCCTGGCAGGGTCCCTTGCCCTGCTGGGACATTGCCCATCATTTGTGCGAGACCACATCCCTCATCCCCTGTTGATGCTTGCCGTTAGGATATTACAGGCAAGGGAGCCTCAGCAGCTAGGGGGAACTGTGAGATCCCCCTGCCCAGTGTTGGGGGTGGTAGGGCTGGGCTCTCCTTGCTGCCATGCCCCTTGAGCAGGCACTGGTCTTGGGGGGACAGGAAGCCCCGAAGGAAGTGACTTCAGCCCCGGTTCCTTGGCCTGGCTTCCTCCCCATTCTTGTCCTCTCCCGCTGTTGCTCTTGGCAGGAGGAGTGTGCCCGTCCTCCGGCCCCATTCCTGGCACATGGCCAAGATTGCCGAAAGCCGCCCCGACGCCCCCACCATGCACTGCCCCACTGACGCCTTCAGCCTTTCCTGGCCCTCAGGGTGTGATGTCAGGTGAGACCCCCAACCTACCCCCCAGGAGCACCCATGGGATTATGCAAGGGGAGAGGCAGACTGGACACCCTCCTGGGTTGGAGCAAGGGATTGTGGAGTGGGTGGTTGCTGGCTTGCCCCACGCTGCTGTCAGGCATCCCCCCATGTCCTGCTGCTGCGCTGCCCTTTCCCCTGCCTGTTTACTCCCAGCTCCCGGCAGGAAGAGGCGGTGGCTCCACTGCAGCTGGCCAGGAGCTGCTGAGTCCCAGTGCCCCCCCCCAGCTGGAGCAGGCAGGGCCCGGGTAGCTGGAGTCACTCACACCCTGTGTTCTTGTGCTCACTCTCTGTGCCAGCACAGGGGCAGCCTTGGTGCTGGCCCCAAACCTGGGGGTGAGGGGCAGTTGGAGCTCTGCTGGCCTGTGACCCCTATTCTGGGGGAACCATATTTAGTGGGGGGGTGTTGGCTCCTGGGATGTGTGCCCATCAGAAGGGCTGGCAGGGAGCCCAGGGTGGGGCAGCAGGCGCCCCTGACACTGGTGTGGGGCTGCGTGGCAGCGAGCTGTCCCTGCAGTGGAACCCGCTGTCCCGGCACTGCAGCACCGACCGGAGCAGCTCCATCGGGAGCATGGAGAGCCTGGACCAGCCCAGCCAGGCCTACTATGAAGGGGACCCCTCAGCCGTTGACCAGGGCATGTACCACAGCAAGCGGGACTCAGCCTACAGCTCCTTCTCTGCCAGCTCCATTGCCTCTGACTGCGCCCTCTCCCTCCGCCCGGAGGAGGCCACGGCCCTCGACTCCAGCCTCCAAGGCCCCTGCAAACCCCCCGATGGGCGCTACCTGACCACGGGAGCTGAGCTGCCTGCCAGCCGGCACCCCGAGGCCTGGCGGGCACCTGTTCCCCCCCAGCCCCCTGTCAGGAGGGATAGCCTGCGAGCAGCCCCAGTCGGTGGAGGGGACAGGCGTCGGGCGTCAGTGTCAGTGGACATGCTGCACGCTAAGGGTCGGTGGATCTCTGATACCTTCCTCTGCCAACGGGACAGGGAGGCAGAGGCAGCGGGTGGGAGGACACCGGCACCATACCCCATGAAGGACCATCTCTCCGCTGACCAGTATTACATGCTGAGCTCCCACTCAGACAGGTGCTTGGCCGAGCCTCTCCTGGTGGAGAGCACAGAGCCTGACAGTCGGCTACACCCGGATGGCGGCGTGCACAGAGTACCAGATGCTGTGGCAGCGGGGGACAACCCATTGCTGTCCTCCCTCAAGGGCCATACAGCACACCGGCACAGTGCTCCTGAGCAGCTGCTGGCCTCCCAGCTCCGCTCCCTCCAGGTGGGCACTGGCAGTGGGAGAGCCTCACCAGCCCCTGATGGGCACCACTGGACCCTCTCCCCACTGCACCCCGAGGGCAGCCGGCCAGGGTCTTCAGGGGCCACCCAAGACCCCCCACTCTGCCAAGAGCCGTGCTGCCGCTGCTGCCCTGAGCCACAGCGAGCCTGTGGGCAGGACAGCCGAGTGGCCAGCCCAGCTCGGGGCACTGAGGGTCCAGCGGAGGAGGAGGGCCGGGCAGGGAACCGTCGGGCCGGTGGTCCTCCCCACCGCTCTGCTCAGATGCGCCGCCGCAGCGACCGCTTTGCCACCAGCCTGCGCAACGAGATCCAGCGGCGCAAGGCTCAGCTGCAGAAGAGCAGGGGTCCAGGCGCCCCGCCGCCGGGTGAGGAGCCGGTGGAGGAAGCCGAGGAGCCCCCCGAAAGCAGTGTGCCCGTGGAGGCCCCCCCTGCCCCGACCGAGCGCCTCAGCCCCGTGCCAAGCGAGGCTGACAGGAACATCAGCCGCTCTGGAGACCGGGGCATCCCCACTCCTGAGCCGCTGCCGGCCCCCAAAGGGCCCCCCTCCCCCGAGCAGCCGGTGCCCACGGGCCGGGGCCGCTGGCGCTGGTCCCCGGAGCGCAAGCTGCAGCCGCAGCGCTCGCCCAGCCCCAGCGAGACGGGAGGCTACGGACAGGGGCCGGTGGCCCGCAGCTCCCCGCCGCGGGGAAGTGATGAGGCCGTGCTCCTGCCCTTCGCCGACCGCCGCCGGTTCTTCGAGGAGAGCAGCCGGCCAGCGCCGCCCCGGCACGGCAAGCCCCCGGCGGGTGATCCCGCTGCTTTCCAGGCTCCCGGCCCCGAGCGCAGGGACTCCCGACGCCTCTCCGTAGACCAGCCCTACGGTCTCAACTCACCCAGCCGCCCCGGCTCTGCCGGCCCCTACGCCGAGTGCTGCCGGGAGCAGCCCCCACCTTGCTACAAGCAGCTGGGAAGGCCCGGAGAGGTGGAGTACTTGCGAGGCTTCTCCTATCCCTACGGAGTTCCCCTGCGCCCTGAATCCTGCCACTACTGCGGAGGGGACCCATGTCCGCCGCCGCTGCCCCGTGGCCACGCCTGCCGGTGCTACCCCCAGCCCTGGACACGCTGCCCTGAATGCTGCTGCCCTGCCCCTCGCCCAGGCCGGGAGGAGAGTGATGCCTGGCCCCCCAGGAGAGCTTTCACCTCGGTGAGTGAGACCCCCGGGACTGTGCCAGGGAGCAGCACTGGCACTACCCCACACCTCTCGAGCACAACCCTGGTCTGGGGTGTGGGATACTGACCTCCTGCATGCCTCCTGTGCCTGGACACAGATGGCTGGGGGGTGCAGGGAAGGGGATGCTGACCTCACTTTCACACTCCCTTTCCTTCCTTCACACAGGAATTTCCTCTGGATGAGTGGGAACCACCAGCAATAACCAGGAAAGTCAGTCAGTCAGTCAGGTGAGCCCACACCGGGGGTCGAGTTGTGCATGCCACTTGTCAGGGATCTCTACCATGAGGTAAGGTGCGATCGTGCTGTGAGTTTGGTTGGCAATGTACAAAGTGCCTTCCTTAACACCACAGCTGCACCGGGCCCTGTAATGTGAAGGCACATACAAGCTTAAACAGGCATGGCCTGGGAGTGCAAGGAGGTGCCCACGGTGAGGGGCAGGAGGGGCATCTCCAGTGGGCTTTGCCCAATGTGGGGGTACCAGGAGAACCTGGGCTCCCCCCAACCAGGGAGCTGGGTGACTCCAGATGGAGAAACTGAGGCCGGGGTGGGTGTGAGCTACTAGGAGTGACTGTCTTAGGGGGCGGGTGCCCCCTTCTCTCCTCAGTGAACTCTCCCACTACCAGTTGGGCTTCCCAAGGCCTAGCCCTTTCCACCCCTGCTTCGAGAGTGCTGAGACAGAGTGGCCACCTTGCTACCGGGCCACATCGACGCATGACCTCTCGTGGGATGGTGACCGTGTGGTCTGCTCCCCTGAGAGCCCCCCGGAGCCCTTGAACCGCCCACTGCGGGGCAGAGCCTTTTCTGAAAGCCACCTCAACCTGGAGCCTGCCAGCCCCAGGGGCCGCAACCGAAGGGATCTTGTACATGCCAAGCTGGACCCTCCTGGCATCCCTAAAAAGAAAGGCCCCCCACCTCCCCGCCCACCTCCTCCCAACTGGGAGAAGTACAGACAGCGACGGATGTCCCAGCGCCTGCCAGATGGCTCTGGGAATGTCTCTGCCTTCACTGCCACACCGGTGCCATCCCGCGGCATCGCTGAGGCTGTGCGTGAGCGGTCACAGAGCCTCACTGGGGAGCAGGGGGGCTGGTCCCGGGGGCATGCTGCTCGCCCCCATGCCCCACCAGGTGCCTGGCCGCGGCCCGAGCCCCCTGGATCACTCTGCAGGACACCCGAGCCTGATGCTGGCAGCACCGAGATTTGCAGGCAAGTGCTGGCATGGGGATGGGAGTGGGTTGCGGGCACGGTCTGGACGCAAGATGACTGCTGAGGCAATATGGCCCTTTGATCTTTACATCAGAGCATGCTAATCCACCCCTTGGGGTAGGCTCTGGGGTTTTCTTGGGGTGGGGGGCATGTCCCTGATCTCTTTCCATGGGGTGGGCAATGGCCATGTGTGTCCCCATTCTCCACAGCCAGGCAGAGGAGCTGACCTGGGTCCCCCTGGGTGGGTGTTTACAGGGCGATGGGGGCTGGGGAGGAGCGGATGAAGGTGAAGCACCCCTGGGAGATGGAGGAGCAGGCCCAAAGGCTCAGCCGGAACCAGGAGAAGGGCTGGGCCAGTCCCCGCAGGGTGGGTGAGTGCTCCCTGCCCCTGCGTGGTGGCCCTGGCCCCACCACCCCAGAGGCACCCAAGCCCAGCCTTGGAGCAGTCGAGGGGTTGAGCTACCAGGGCGGCCGGTCCCAGCCCCGACGTGTGGACTCAGAGGAGCTGCTGTGGGATGTGGTGGGCAGGGACCAGTCTCTGGCTGGCATCTTGGCCCCTTCGACCTCCCTTGACCCCACCACTGAGGTGATGGGTGAGCGGCAGGCCTGGCGGGAGTGTTTTCAGCAGGACTGGCACCTGGAGAACTTGGCACAGGACAGGTAGGGCTGCTGCGGTATCGGGCACTATGCTGAGGCCAGACTGCACACTGCTGTCCTCACTACTGAGCCCCTGTCCCTACAGGCAGGGCTTCGAGCCCATCTCACCACCCCCGACAAGCGCTGCCAGCTCCACCTCCTACCCAGCATATTACAGTGCAGCAGCAGGCAAAGCCGAGCCACTCGGCAAGGTGAAGGAGCTGCCAGAGGTGGTGGAGGGGAGCTCAGAGGAGGAGGAAGAGGAGGCGGACCATGAGCTGGTGGAAAAGAAGGTAAAGGGCAGATGGTCATGGGGACCAGGGCATCACTGGTTGCTTGCAGGAACTAGAGGCGTTGCTCAATGCTTACAGGGACCAGGGATGTTGCTGGGTGCTTAAGTGGGGTAGGAAATTGGCAGATGCCTGCAAGGACCAGGGACATTGTCAGGTGCTTGCATGTCGTGGGAGTGTCACCAGATACTCATAAGGATCAGGGGAGTGGTTGGGTGCTTGCAGGGATCAGGGGCATTGCTTGGTGCTTGCAGGGGCTGGGACATTCCTGCACGCTCACAGGTACTGGGGTCATCACTGTTCACTGGAATGGGACATTGCTGTGTGCTCACTGGGTCAGAGATAGTGCCGGATGCTCACAGCAATACCAGGGGCATTGCTAATTGCTTGTGGGAGCCAGGGATGTCACCAGATGCTTGTGGGGCCCAATGTGGCACACCTGCACCCACGTGCCAGTCCTCTGGTCTCAAGAGAAGGTGGTCCCAGTCATCCCAACCCTCTCCCACTGGCAGCTGCAGCTGATTGAGAGCCTGAGCCGCAAGCTGGCAGTGCTGCGAGAGGCACAGCGGGGACTGCAGGAGGACATCAGCGCCAACGGGGCACTGGGCGAGGATGTGGCTGCCCGTCTGCAAGCCCTCTGCACCCCAGGAGAGTTCGACAAGTATCGCCTCTTCGTGGGTGACCTGGACAAGGTGGTCAACCTCCTCCTCTCCCTCTCTGGGCGCCTGGCACGGGTGGAGACCGCCCTGAGCAGCCTGGGGCCACATGCCCCTGCCGAGGACAAGGTGGGCACAGGACAGAGGGACACCCGTGGGCCACTGAGGTGCGAGACCTCCTATTAATGCTGCCCATCTTGCCTACAGGTGGCCCTGCGGGAGAAACAGCGGCTGCTGGTGGCACAGCTGGAGGATGCCAAAGAACTGAAGGAGCACGTGGGGCGGCGGGAGGAGGCAGTGGGTGCCATGGTGGCACGGTACCTGCCTGCTGAGCACCTCCAGGACTACCGCCACTTCGTCAAGATGAAGTCAGCCCTCATCACTGAGCAGCGGGAGCTGGAGGAGAAGATCAAGCTGGGCCAGGAGCAACTCCGCTGCCTGCGTGAGAGCCTTGGCCAGGTCCCTAAGGGTTGCTAGCCCCCTGCCCAGCCTGCCCCCGGGACCCTGGCCGTGACCCCAGCTTGCTGCCAAAGCAGATGCGGCCTCTCAGGGACTCTCCCTGTGCCTGTCCGTCTGTCCTGCCTTTTATTTATTTTCCAGTTTACCGAGGAGAGGGTGTGTCTAGTCCAGGGACTGGCACAAGGGGTCACGCAACAGAGCTGGCCTGGGTTCTACAGTTACCCAGCACCCTGAGGTGCAGTGGAACCAGATGGACAGATCCTGCCATCCCCCACCTCCCTCTCTGATCTTTCTGTGCCTATAGGGGTCCCAGCACATTTTCCTGGACACCAGTGCTGTCCCACGGCTGGTGCTGCACCATGTGCCTTAAATGTGCCCCCGGCTGCCCCGGGGCAACTCCACACAGTTCGTGGAAGGGTTAAACAATCCTCATCCTTTGTCGAGTCTGTTTGTCCAGCTCTGTCCATCTGTCTGATGGGAGCCAGAGGAATTTCAGCCCCTGGGAGCTGGAGGAATTTCAGCCTCCTGCATCCTCTTCCTCTCCATTGTGTCCAAAACAATGGCCCTGGCCAGCGGGTCCTTAACCCACTCCCCGCTGGCTTGAGGCTTCATGGGGGGCCAAGGTGGGCACTGTGCACTCCTGGGGACATTGTGATGGATGCCCCTGGAATGGTACCCTGCCAAGTGATGTGCTGGGATCAGTAGACTGGGACCTGTGGATATCTCATGCTACTAGCGCTGTGGTCATGGGGACCACCTGGCCTCACTCAGCCCTTGCCTCCAGGCTCTACCCCATCACAAGGAGAGATTAATAGAGGAAAAATCACACTAAGCCTGAAACGGGGTACCTGACCCCTTCTGTGCTGCAGCAGCCCCAAGTAGCACTTAGACTTTGCCTTGGGTCAACCTCCCTGCTCTGCCTCTGTCTATCATGGAATGTGCAGGTGCCTTGACGTTCATTTTGCACAGGGGTTTCATGCAACCTGTAGCAGCCTGGGGTGCTGTGGGCAAGCATTTTGGGGAGGTCGGGTGGGCCTCAAACACTTCAGAGGTAGCCCAGCTCCAGGGTGCAGGCAGCACCCATGCCTGCTTGCTCAGCACTGCAGCACTCTTGCCATTGTGGCTGCTCACCCCGAGTGCCACCCTCAGCCTGTTGAACACTTCACCCCACACTTTGCCATTCCTACCATGGGGTGGTGCCTGGCAGGAGCAGGGTACTCTGTGTGCTCCCTATCTCAGCTGCTGCCAGGCCCCCGCTGCACAGGGGTACTCTAGAACCAAACACTGCACCCACTGAGCTGACCAGCAGCCCTCAGCAGGTCACCATGCTGGAGCACCTGTCGTGCCTGTGCCTGTGCCTTGCCGTTGTGCCTCACACTAAAGGAGCAGCAGTGGCTGCACAACTGTCCAAGCTGTGTTTTGCGTGGTTTGTTCCTGTGCCTCCAGCCTGTGGCACCAGGGCTCTTGGGTGCCTGCCATGGGGCTGGGGAGTGGAGATGCGATGCCAAAGACCTGGCAAGCTCTTAGGACCCAAATTCCACTATGGCACTCCCTATGGCACTTACACCTGAGGTGTATCTGTGGCGAGAGGGCAGTTTCCCTATCCAGCACAAACAGGCTGGGCAGGGTTAGGGAGCAGTGCCTAGACCCTTACCCCGGGGCACAGCTCCTGGGTGATGGCTGTCAGGTGCCCAGCACCGAGAAGAGAGTGGCCCAGTGGGGGGTGGCAGTGTCCGGAGTGGTGTCTCCCGTTCCGGGGTTTCCGGCAAAGGGACGCGGCTCTGCACGACCACCACCCCCTTGCTGGCCACATCCTTTCCCCAGGGCTTCTGCGTGCTAGCCGGGCACCGCAGAGCGGAGCCTGCTCTTTGTTCCCGTGCCGGGGCAGCGCCCGCCGACTCCCGGTCCTCTCCGAGACCGGACCCGTTGGGGGTCTGGGTGCAGAGGCAACACTGCCCGCCGGGTGGCGCCAGAGCGCGCGTGTGCACACCAGCACGGTGGGGGGGGCGGGTACGCGC
Organism: Psilopogon haemacephalus; assembly: GCA_013396835.1. NCBI lineage: Eukaryota > Metazoa > Chordata > Aves > Piciformes > Megalaimidae > Psilopogon > Psilopogon haemacephalus. Next base: position 2,444,849 of record VWZI01005210.1, read on the forward strand.
GTGCACAGACGTGTGAGCGCGTGCGGGCGTGCGAAGCACCGCGGGTGGGAGCGGGCACGGGCACGGGCACGGGCACAGTGTGTGCACACGCATGGCGGCATAGAAGCGGGAGCCCATGCGCCCGGGGGGCACACGTGTGCGCGGAGCTGTGTGTGGCCGCGAGTGGGCGCCCACCAGGGACAATGCGTGCACGCGTGGGAGCGCTGGGGTGTGAGTACACGGGAGCGTGGGGGAATGCAAGCACATGCACCTCGGTGCACACGGGTGGCTGCGTGCAAATGTGTGCACGCGTAGGTGAACAGATGCAGGGGAAGGTAAGTGAATGGGTTGACGTGTGGGTGAGCGTGTGTGCATGTGTGAGGGCAGGGCTGCTAGTGCAGAGCCACCTGTATGGATAACTACAAGCACGTGTGGAGGGGGATGTGCTGAGACCCCACCACGCAGCTCCCATTGCTGCGGGCAGGGTTGTGAACACAGGGCTCAGGTGCACCTGTGCTGGATATGGCCATGGGATGGAGGGCCTGGGGATCCCTGTGTGGGACCCTAGGGGAGCTGCAGGCCAGTTGGATCATTTTAGCATGGGCGCTTCTGCATGCATCCTGAAGATGCAAAGCAGGACCCAAACATGCTAGGGTAGTTCCTGGCTCTGCGGTCTGACTCCTCATCACTGTAGTCTCTCCATTTTACAGACTTCTGGTCTCTCCCCCTGTACCACACCCCTGTGCTCCTGGGGGACCAGGAGCTGGCAGAGGATGAGGATGTAGGGAGTAGGAACACTTCAATGACATCCAGCTTCACTGGGCAGCCTGCTCCAGTGTCTCACCACCCTCATTGTAAAGGATTTCCTCTTTATGTCCAACTAAATCTACCCTTTTTCAGTTTAAAACTGTTGCCCCTTGTCCTGTAGCTGTAGACTCTGGGAATAAGTCTCTCTTCCTTTCTATATTGAAAATCTTTCTATTTGAATAAGGTCTCCCCAGAGGCTTCACTTCTCCAGGCTGAGCAACCCCATCTTTCAGCCTGGCCTCCCTCACCAAAGGGCTTCCAGCCCTCCCATCGTTGCTGTGGCTTCTGGCCTCACTCCAACATGTCTATGCCTCTCCTGTGCTGAGGACTCCAAAGCTGACCCTAGCACTGCAGGTGGGGTCTCAGCAGAGAGAAGCAGAAGGGCTGAATCCCCTCCTTCCACCTGCTGCCCATGCTGCTGAGGATCTACCCAGGTGTGTGTCTTCTGGGCTGTGAGTGCATATTGCCAGCTCAGATGCTCTGTGTGTGAGCTTGCCCGTGCCTGTGTGTGCCCATACCTGCGTGGCCCTACGCACATACAGTTGCATGGAGGTGGTGCATGTGTTTGCTCATCCCTAGAGTGTGCATGCCCATACGTGTGTGGGCATGTGCACACAAACATGCACAACGAGGGTTCATGTGGCTCACTCATGCCTGTACATGCCTGGACAGGAGTGGGAACATGTATGTGCATTTGCCCTCTCATGCCCAAGCTGTGCATGCTGATGCGTGTGCACACATGCGTGCCTGACCACGATGTGCGGTTGCCCGTGCCAGCCATGTGCGTGCCCTTGCCCACGTGGGTGGCTCACACATATGTGCCCAGCCGTGGTGCAAGTGCTTGCCTTTCCCCAGGAGGTGCATGCTTGTGCACATGTGCCTGCCTTCACACACACGCGTGGCCGGTGCTCATGCGTGTGCCAACCTGCGCCCGTGCGAGCGGAGCACAGTTATGCCCAGAGAGGCAGTGCATGTGCTTGCCCGTGCCCGTGCTGCGCCTGCCCGTGCAGGTGTGGGCGTGTGCACACCTATGTGCGCGGCAGCCTTGCGTGTGCTCGTGTGTGGGAGCGCACACACGTATGTGCTTTGCCGTGCCTATGCCTGTGCCCGCGGGGGCGGCGCACACGCGTATGTGCGCGGCGGCGGTGCGGATGCCCGCCGTGCCCGCGTGCT
>VWZI01005210.1:2447311-2479633 GCA_013396835.1 Psilopogon haemacephalus
GGCCCCCGGGCTGCAGGGATGCCTGGGGAGATGTCTGCCCCCCTCCATCCTACCCCGCCCCCACTCCCCCCCTCCTCCCGGCCATCTGCCCGGGCCTGGCGACCCCACGGACGCAGGGAATTCTCCAAGTCCTTCCCAGCTGCCGGAGCTACATGGATGGCAGGAGGCAGCTGCTGCTTTGCATGGAGACCCCTTCTATCCCAGTCCTCCCCGGTCACTGGGGTTATTGCTGTCCCCAGCATCCTGGGGATGGGCACCGGAGGGGATGCTGGTGCAGGCTGTGGCAAAGGAGGTGTGCCCCAATGCCAGGGCATGGGGTGGCTGCAGTCTCCCACGGCAGAGCAAGGGAGAGTGTTGGGATACCAGGCAGGGTGAGGGTGAGCTGGGACTCTGAAAAAGGCAAGAAAGGAAAACTTTGCCTGCAGAAGAAGCCACCGTGAGCAGCCTTCCTGGCCAAGAAAACACCATCTCCCCTGATGTCCAGGATTTCACCTCCCAGCTGGCTGAGACATAGAGGGTGAAGTGCGCGTCCCCTTTTAGGGGGTCCTCCACTCTTCTGTGTCCTTGCCGTCCCAGAACTGTCACTGGAGGTGGTGAAGCCCTGATCCAAGCCCACTGAGAAGATGGCTGAGAAACTGGTGCCAGGGGACCTGTTCCTGAGGAAGACCCGGGAATCAGTGTCATCCCTGGACTCGGACAAGCTGGCACCCGTCTCGCCTGAGGCAGGTGGTGAGGAGTCGTCGGACAGCGAGGGCGAGCAGGAGGACAGTTCCCACAAGCTCATCCGGAAGGTGTCCACCTCTGGGCAGATGAGGAGCAAGGTCAGGGGCGCGGGGGCCTGGGGCAAAGGGCTGGCTGGTGTACGAAGGCTCTGCTGAGAACAGCATAGAAGGGGTTGTCAGTTCCAGGCACTTGCTGTGTACAGAACCAACCGAGTCAGTGCCTAGGAAAGTGCCAGGATGGATCTGGCACCTTGTGCCCTGTGGAAGGGCATATGGAAAAGATGCGAGCTCAGAATTGGTCCCGTGGCACTATGGAACATAAATTTTATGCCCCCATTGGAGGCAAGGTGTCTTTCATACCCAGACAGCCACTCTTAATTGATTTCAGTCCATACTTCTATTCCCTGGGTTCTCTTCTCCTGCTCCTAGGGAATGGGAGCTCTTTTGTGAGGGCTCTGCGCCATGGATGCACTGGGGGTGAGATTTAGGATCATTGCAGTGCTGTGTGCTCCTAGGATCCCCCATCCTGCTGCAGGCACCATGTGTGCAGGGCCTGGTGGGTGGTAAAATGGAGTCGGCATCTTTCCTGATGCCCCAGATTAATTTGGCTGTGCCAGATCCCTCATGGGGCCCTGTTCCTGCAGCCTTCCCTAGATCCAGTCCCGGTGGTGATTTGCTGGATGGATGGGGACACCTTTAAGGTCAGACGTGATACTATTTTGCCTCCTCACCATTGGCATGAGGGCAACTTGTGTGTGTGCACATAGCTTGCTCAGAGGAAGCTGTTTTGATAGGACTTACAAAAAGTGGGGAAGCGATGCCTTCTGGCTGAACAGGAGTGTGTGGGGTTGGTGTCCACAGTGGGGATGGCGAAGTGGCCAGGCACCTCCTGCCTGAAGCACAGGGAGAAATAAGCCAAGCTGAGTGGCCAGGTAGGAAGGAGGAGGGGGCTTGGGGAGGTTTTGGGGAGGAGGGATGTGGGCACAGCTTGGGGAGGATGCTCTGGGAGACGTGCGGGGACAGTGGTCCCTTTATATCCACCTTCTGGCTGCATGAAGAAGGTGGCAGTGTCAGTGTGAGTCAAGGCAGTGCCTGCAATGCCAATGGGCATGCAGGGGCTGCTGTGCTGTGGAGGGGGGGACACCTTTGCCTTAGGGCCATGCCAGAAATTCTCCTGCACCTGTCTCTTGGCCCCAGCCACCCTTTGGTGGAAATTTGGTGTCCATGTCACTCTGGGGAGGGGGTACAGCTGAGGAAACACCATAGGAGAATGCAATTGCGAAGCAGAGGTGTGACCCTAGGCTGTGATGTTGGGTGCCATGGGCACTGAGAGAGACAGTGGGAACAGGGTGGTGTGCAGGATCTGGTGGCAGCTTCGGGCTGCTTGGGGCTGGGGCAAGCTCCCCTCCCACTGGCCCAGACCTGGCTGTTGTGCCAAGTCTGGCACAGTGGCGTGTGGAGGGCAAAGTGCATTTGCCCAGGGGTGTGGAAACTGCATGCTCCCAACTCAGCACCATGGGGTTTTCCTACTTGGCAGGAGACATTTCTGGGGCAGGCAGTTCTGGGGGGGAGCTTTGTGTGAGTCTTTCTGCCTGCTTAAGGAATGTACCTCAGTTTCCCCTTCTTTGGAATAGATTAGCATCTCCTCTCCTACTCTGACCTAGGTACCAGGTGGCTTCTATGGGCTGTGCCAAACTGCGGGGGGCATGGTGGAAAAACAGACTGGTGGGCAGGGTCCTGGGGATGCTTCATGCTGAGCAGCCTCCTGGAGGGGCAGCAGCAGCTACTGTAGTTCACTATGTGGCATTTGCTGTGCCAGAGGGGTTTGCTATGCTGTGCAGCACAGGGGATATCGCAGGGAGTCGTCAGTGCCAGGAAACTGGAGAGACGAGGGCGGATGGCCGAGCTGTGCCTGTGTCCTGCAGCAGCAGCACAGGGACACAAGCATGCTCTGAGCCCCCGGGCATCAAAGCCCCTCCGTTCCATCAGCTGCTCTGGCCGCGTCGCTGCCAGGCTGCATGTGGGGCAAAGCTGAGCTGCCTGCTCCCTGCCTGCAGTGTCTGCTGCCCGCGTCCTGCCCACTGCCGGCAATTAGCCATGCAGGAGGTGATGCCGCGCAGTGTGCTGGGGAGGCAGGCGGTGTGATGGATGGGCAGGCAGAAAGGACACGGCTGGGTTAATGGCCCACGGAGCTGGCACAGGAGGAGGAGGCATGAGAGCTGGGCAGGGCTGGTGCCGGAGGAGGCTGTGAATTCATCCTCACCCCCTCACTTGAAGTGTTCTCAGTATCAGGGCTCAGGGTTTTCCCTGAGGATCCCTTTGCTTTGATCTGGATGGGCAGGATGATGTTTGCCAGCTTGGTTCCTTGCTGGATCGGCTTCTTCCTTCCCTATGGAGATGAGGATTTTGGGATTGCTGCCACTCAGGTCGGGCTGTCCCTGGCTCTCAGCCGTGCCGCGGCAGGCACATGTGCTGCTTGTCCCTCTGGCTGCAGCCACAGCCACGACAGGCACCTTTCTGAGTCTCTTTAACACCTCTGTGCACCCATGTGAGGTTGGGAACCATTGCCTGAGCCCCAGAGACTGGGGCATGTACATAATTAGCACAGAGTTAATGAGGGAGGGAGAATCTCATGCCAAGGCTGCAGCTCTCAAGAGATAAGTGGGTTAGCAGTGGGGAGAGGGGCAGGCTGGCTCATTTTCCTGGCTGCTTGTGGTGGTCACAGTGTTGGAAGTGGTCTGTAGGAGCTTGTGATGTTGAGGGGTGGGTAAGGGTTGAGACCTTGGCTGCCCACTCGCACTGACTGGGAAGAGTCAGTTCCCTGCTAATGGGAGTAAGCATCTTCTCCCATGCTAGGGTATTGTCCAGTCCCATGGGGACAGGAACAGGTGAGGATCATTTTGGAGCCTTCTTCTGATTGCTGCTTCCCATTCCCAGCGCCTCCCCCAGGATGCCTGTTCCCCCATCTCTTCCACAAACCTCCCCATCAATCACACCTCCCCGCTCCCCACCCCCGGCTGTAATTGCGGGGCGCCCTGTGCGCCTTTGTGCCGGCTTCGGCGTGGAGGCGGCGAGGCCATTGTGCTCGGTGACAATGACAGCTGCCAGGCGCGGGTACCCCTGCCGAGCTCAATGGCCCCAGGATGGATAGGGTATTGCTGCCTCTCTCTCCTCCTCCTCCTCACTTCAGGAGCTGCCGGTTGCCCGTGCCAAGTATTGGGAGTGAAAGGGCAGAGTGGGAGGGGGATGCTGTCCAGTGCTGGTTCCCTTGGAGGGCAGGGGCAGTGGGGAAGGAGCAGGCACTGGCTCCAGGGCTCACCAAGATATCTGAGATGCTGACAAACAGGATGGGGGGCACATCATGGCTGCGTGGGCTGGATGCTTAGCTCCTGGTGCTGCATCAGCACAGGCTTCCCCAGCAGCTGAGTGGAGGTGGGGAGCGATCTGGCAGCTCTGCTTGGTTCACCCCAGGCTGCAAGGAGCTGCAGCATGGTCCTGGGGTGCTTACACCAGAGCTGGGAGGCTGCGTGCACCAAAGGAAGCATGAAAGAGTGAATTCCTGGAGTAGGAGCATTGCCCACAGGATAGGCACAGTGTGCAGAGCTGTGGCAGGCAGGAGCATGGTTTGTCTGCCATTTAGAAATTGGGATCATGTTCCCAAATTCCTGATGCTGGGTACATCACAACTGCCTGTTGGGATTGGGGAACCTGCCAGTGTCCTTCTGGGAGTCTGGGAATGCTCACTGGGGCTATTGGTATCCCAAGGAACAAGTGCTCCTGATCCTTGCTGGAGGCACTGGACACCCCACGGGCTCAGGGTGCTGCAGGAGCTGCGCCCATGCTTGTGGGGGTATTGGGGCAGGTATGTGTGACCTGGCAGGGCAGTGCTGCAGGACTGCCTGCTGAGAGCCAAATCCTGCCCAAAAGACAAGGAGAGCAAGGTAGGGCCCCTGGGGCCAGGCCTGAAAACCTCCTTCCTGCAGTGGGAAGGTGACATGTGACTCCTGGGCAGTGCTTCCTCCTATCTTGACACTGGTGAGCAACTGGAGCATCTCTCATACGGAGAAAGGCTTAGAGAGGTGGGATTGTTCAGCTTGGAGGGGAGCTAGGGCTGTGGGATCCTCAGTGATGTTGATAAGTATTTGAAGGGGAGCAGCAGAGGGAATTGAAGAGTCCCTTCATTACTGTCCTCAAAAGGGGCATTTGGCACAGATGAAAGAGGAAATTGCATCAGAATATTTTCTGCTGTGAGACTGGTTGAACCCTGACACACACTGCCCAGAGAGGCTGTGAAGTCTCCAGCCGTGGAGATACTCATGGATTGATTATCTTCACGATCATGGACAGCTCCAGATGGCTTCTGCATGGTCTCCATCCCCAGAGCTCCCTGCCAGTCCCAGCCATGCCATGGGCAGCCAGCATCAAAGCCTATTCTCACTCCAGCTGTGTCCCTTACTGCTCCCAGCCTTGTGGCATGTGGCTTGCAGGAGGTTAGTGAGGGGACTGGCTGGCCACTGGGTCACATCCAGTGGAGGGACCATACATAGGGCACTGTCACTCTCCTCTGCAGTAGGGCAGGGAGGCTGGGCTTGCTTTCATTCACCAGGGTTCGCCGAGAGGGTGCCTGGGGTGTAAAGATAGCCCCAGTGTCACCAGCCGGATGTTTGTGAGGTTTCTCAGATGTGCTGTCCTCTCCCCACTCACATTTTCCATTATGCAAGCACTACTCTCACCCGCCAGCAGCTGGGCAGGGTGGGAGAGCTGCAGCAGTGCCCACCAGTACCTAGACACAGGAGGCAAAGGGACACTGGCACGGGGCAGGCTAGCACACAGTTCCTGCTGGTGGCTGTGGATAGGGAAGCACAAGCTCATCTCTAAAAACCAGCTGAGGGTCATGACTGCTGGAGGATGAAGTGTAGGAAAAATCACCCTTCTGGGGCTCCTTCTCTCATTGCTCTCCTGCACCATAATCCTCTGTCCCCTCAATGGCCTGAGCAGTACCTTGAGGCACCACATTTTGGCATGTTGGGACTGTTGCTGGAACCTCCTTTCAAGGATCCTCTGCCAGCACTGGGAAGGGGGATTCAGGGTCCTGCAACGCCGGCAGGTTGCATCCACAGGGGATGTGGATGCAAGTTCAGTCTTTGGAGATAAAGCACCCTCTGGGCACCGAGTCCCCTGGCTGCCCTGTCCCGGAAGAGCTCTGCCGTACCGCAGAGCCTGATAAGGTTTCAACCGACTGCAGCTCACAGCCTGCCCAGCAGATGCTGGTGGCCCCACAGCTGAGCTGTTTGCAGGGCTGCTGGCAGTCCAGACCCTGGCACCTGCCTGGTGGGAATGAGCTCTGAGCCGTCCAGACCCTGGCACGTACCAAGCAGGCTGCTGCATTTGGAGGAGGGTGGCTGCCCGGGATGTGGTCAGTGCAATGCAGGTCAGTGTGTTATTGGGGGTTCAGTCCCTTCTCTTCCTCCTCCAGGGTGAGACATCATATCACTATGGGGCCAAGCAGATGCCACGAGGAGCAATGCAGGGCTGCAAGCCATGTGGGTAGCCAGTGCAGTGCCACCAGCGGTATGCACCAGCGTCCCCAAATAACAGCATTCCCAGCTCTTCTCCTGCAGCTCCTTTGCTGCCCGAGCTGATCTCAGCAGGACAAGTCTCTTGCCTCAGCTGTAGTCAAAACTGGTTGTGCTATGAGCCCTTCGTGGGCATGGTGATGGCAGAGCTGGGAGAGCAGGGAGTGGGTTCACAGCAGCATCCCAGGGCTCTGCCTTAGGGGCTGAGGGAAGAGCACTTCAGGGAACACCCTGGACTGGAAGAAGCCCTGCTGGGATGTTGTCTGGGAGGGAGGCGAGCTCTCCAGGCTGGACTTCAAGACTTCTTGCCTGTGTCAGGCACACAGCTAACCCATGGTGTGATGGCCCCTGAGGACCAGCCCAGTCCTGGTGGAGAAGGTGGCTGGTGGTTGACCATCATGCTGGGGCTACTTTTAGCCACATCCTCTCTAAGGTCCTGTGTCATGTGCCCTCCCTGAGCTGTGGCTGAGCCAGAGGTGGCACTTTCATTGTAGACTCTGGGTAGTTTTGTTCTTGTCTTTGTCTCCCCACCCTTTGGGACCTTCCCTGCCCAGTGCTGGGTGCATTCCAGATGGTGCTGAGCACCCTGGACTGGAGAGATCATGGAGCGTCCCTGAGATAGGTCAGGAAAGGGCTGCAGAAGAGCCTCACAAAGGGGACCTGGCCTTGGGCTGGTAGCTGGGCAGGTTGCACATCGCTGTGGCCATTGGCAGGCTGTGGTGCTGGCTTTCTTGTGGGGACAAAGCCAGCAGTGGCTTTGCTGGGACTGCCTGCAGTTGTAGCCAAGGCTCACTAGCCTGAAAAGCTGCAGTTGTGGTGAGTTAGAGGGGCTAGGGTTCAGATCAGGGTGCAGAAGGCCAGTACCTAGCTCCCAGCCCAGTGTCAGTGGCTGTCAGTGTCCCTGGAAGCTGTCTGAGAGGAAGGGGCAGCCCCTGCCCTGTGCTTCAGGTGCACAGCTCCAGCTTCTGGCAGCTATAGGGTACCTAAGAGTCACTTGCTATTGAGAGTTGTGTTATAGTAACCCTGGAGCCCTGGTTGGGGCTGCAGGCAGTCAGTGTGGAAGGGGTGATGCCATCCTGGCATGTCTTGCCCACTGGCCTTTGCCAGCTCCACTCCTTTCCTGTTTGCAGAGGGGAAGTGATGGCCTTGCTCAATGCTGTCTGCTGCAGTGCAGCTTCCCACTCTGTGGCCAGGTCTGCTGGTGGCCTTGGCCATTAGGTACTTCCTGGGTCTCTTCCTGTCTCTAGTGCCAAAAGCAGGGGTCCAAAACTGCTGAGGCACTGGGGAACTGCTCCTGGCACAGGGCAGCACTGGGTATCCTTATTGAAACCCACAGACAAGAAAAATCAGGGGTTTGTGGGTGGGTGGCTCACTCTAGTGGGACCCTGAGACAGCCCTTCAGCACCCCAGGCAGAGTGCTGGCTGCTGCATCATTGTCCCCAGAATGGCCCAGGCTGTAACATCATAGGGCTGCTCCATGTGTTGTTTCCATTGGCTACCAGGAGAAATTGCTGCAGTGGTGCTGCTGGGGGTGTTTCAGCTGTGGTCCCCTCACAGGAAGGGATGCCATGCCACTGGGCAGCCTTCCTGGCTGTATTATGCCACCCACCTAAAGCCAGGCAGAGCTGGGCACTCATGCCCGTGCTCTGACAGCCCCAACCCACCATCACAAACCTGTGTCTTCTTTGTTTTTGTCATCGTGTTCTGCTCCTCACCATCCTGGCCCCGCCATGCCACTTACTGCCATAGCATACAGTGACTGCAGCAGACAGAGCTTGTGCTTGCATCTGCCACATGCAAATGTGTAGTGGAAGTGGTGTTTGTGGCTGGATCCACCCTGACCTGTCCTATCCTGATGTGGGGCAGGGACTGCTAGGATGCATAGTTTGTATCTGAATTTTGGGGGTCACATCTGGGCTGCTGCAAAAGGCGTCACTCCCCTCACTGGCTGTGTCACATCCTGCACTTGGGACAGCTCTGGGCTCAGCATGTCCTCTGTCTGCTCTCACAGCTGGGCAGTCAGGCCAGAAGTATGGTGGGTACCTGGATGCTGGCATTGTGGACACCACAGCTGCTTGAACTTGCACCAACACTGGCAGGCAGCGTGGGGCCAACCACAGACAAACCCCAGACAAACCCTGCACCGGTTTCAGCAGGGAAAGTGTTGATGGGGAGCCATAAAGGCTTAAAACGTCCCCCCTGCTGAACCTGAAGGTGTGAGGTGAAGGAGAGCTGTGGACCTCCAGATGCATGGCCTGGAGAGGAGCCCTTGGGGATGGGTTAAGCACTCGCGGGAGCTGAGGCTCAGGGAGCACCTCAGGGAGGATTTTGGCTTCTTTGCCACCTTGCAGGCTCCTTGTTTGGAGCCGTGGGGCAGTAGGTTTCGTGCCAAGGCCGGAGGACGACGTGGTGCAGGCTGGCGGGTGCTGGGTGTTGCAGCTCTCTCTCGATGCCCTCAGTGCCCAGCGCTGTTAACTGCTGTTAGCTGCGCCTGGCCGCCCTGTGCCGGCATCCGAGAGCGCTGCTGCGACTAATTGCGGAGGAGCAGCTGAATGGGGCTGCCGGCGGTGTTTAAAGAAGATACAATCAAAGATTAGGCAGTGCCAGAGCATCTCTGCCACCCCGCTCGGCACGGGCTTGTAGCCGCCTTGCAAACACTAATTAATTGAGCCTTGTAAACACCGCTGCGAGGAGGGTAAATATTGGCAGGTGCTGTGGATCGGGGACGGCAGAGGACAGGCGGACAGGCTGCAGGGGTGCACTGCCAGGGGATGCTCTGCCTGCCACTGGCTGCCCTCGACTCCAGGTTGTCCCTGTTGGGGGCTGTGGAGGACAGCACGACTGGCTGCGTCCTGGCCATCTGCTTTCCAAGCCAGCAAAGAGTGCCTGGGTAATGCCACCTCCAGGATTCAATCCTGGTGGCTCTGGGGCATCAGTGTCCCCTTCAACGGAGCTCCTCTGGCTTCAGGTTCGCCCTTGGTTGCCTGGGAGGTGCAGCAGGTTAAGGGTCTCCAGGACACTCCTCTGGGAATGGGGAGGGAGAGACGATAGCTGTGGTTTGTCCAGCAGCGTTTTGCCAAATTATACAGTACCTAATGCCTAGGGTATGGTGGGAGAGGGACATCATTTACTCTGCTATGATCAACTCAGTGTGAACCCCAGAGTGTCCCCTGTGCTCCGGGTGCTACTTAACTATTGGCGTCCCAGGGATAGGTGTTACTGAAGGTGTGGGGGGTGGCTTTGGGGATCCTGGGGGTTGCAGGAGCTCATGACCCTGTGGTCTCTGCAGAAGAGTGTGAAGGAGGGGCTGTTGCTGAAGCAGACGAGCTCCTTCCAGAGGTGGAAGAGGCGATACTTCAAGCTGCGGGGCAGGACACTCTATTATGCCAAGGATGCCAAGGTAGGCTGGGGGGGCGCTTCTGACACATTCAGCCAGGGGATCTTGAGCCTGCAGCTCTGAGAGGAGCCTGAATTCCCTGCTTGATGGACTAGGGCTCATGTTTCTCTCCTGCAGTCCCTGATCTTCGATGAGGTGGACCTTTCTGATGCCAGTGTGGCCGAGACCAGCACCAAGAACATCAACAACAGTTTCACGGTGAGGGAGGAGCCAGGCAACCTGCCATGCCCCCCCCTCAGCCGGGAGGCACTGCCCACAGAGCCGTGGCCTTATGCTCCCGGAGGTGGCACCAGTGGCAGTGTGCTGGGGCTTGGTGGGGTTTGCCAGGGGCTGCTCTGCTGGGTGCTGGCTGGCTGTGGGGTGGCCTTGCAGGGGCATGCAGAGCTGGTGGCTGTTGCAGGTGATCACACCATTCCGGAAGCTCATCCTGTGTGCAGAGAACCGGAAGGAGATGGAGGACTGGATCAGTGCCCTGAAATCTGTCCAGAAGTGGGAGATACATGAGGTGACTGGGGTGGGAGGCTGTGGAGGTGCTCATCTGCCAGTGGGTATTCCTCAGCCTTTGGCTGCCAGACGGGAGCTGCCGCCCTTGGCACAACCCTATGGGGAGGACAGGAGCTGGGAGTGGGGCTGGCACTTCCCAGAAGGGCTAAGAAGGAGGGAGTGCCAGCTGGGGAGGTCTTGGGAGACTTACAGGCACCCCACTGTGCCCCCCATCAGGCCACACAGTTCAACATGGAGCACTTCTCAGGCATGCACAACTGGTACGCCTGCTCCCACGCCCGCCCCACGTTCTGCAATGTGTGCCGTGAAGCTCTCCCGGGGGTCACCTCCCACGGCCTCTCCTGTGAAGGTCAGTGCTGGGGTTCTGCTGAGAGGTGGACCAGGGCTGGGACCAGGGTGGGATACCCTCTCTGAGGCTGGCCTGGAGCAGGATGGGTGCAATGCGATGCCCACTGGCTGCTGTCACCAGCTGCTTGGGGATCAGGGCTGTGCATGCCATGGAAACTGTCCCCACTCCTCACCTGCTCCCCCATCTGCAGTGTGCAAATTCAAGGCTCACAAGCGCTGTGCTGTCAGAGCCACCAACAACTGCAAGTGGACGACCCTGGCCTCCATTGGCACTGAAATCATCGAGGACGAGGATGGGGTAAGCAGAGGAGTTTCCACAGGGGAACCTGGCAGGCCAGAGCCACCAGTAGAGCTGGTCTGGCTGTGCCCAAATCAGGAGCAGGAGGGACCTTGTCACCTAGTTGTCCGCTGCTCTATGTGTCCCTTCTGGGCCAGGCTCTACAGGGATGTAGGGGCACATCCCAGGAGCACATCCTCTGACACATCTGATCCTGGCATCAGGATGGCTTATAAATAGCTCTACAAGTGGAGCCACTCCAACATGTTTTCTGGGGGCATCCCTGCTCTGCCCCATGTGCTCTTGGCTGCAAAGGGCCAGGCAGGCAAGGACAAGAGGGCATGGGAGGGGTCCTGGGGCTGTCTTGCCTCGCTGGGGGGCATCATCCCTTACCAACATCTTCCACTATGCCTGAGGAAGGGGGTGGCCCTTGTCACTATCCCACGAGGTTGCAGCAGGGTATGCCCCTGGTGAGTGCCCCTGTCCACAGGTGACCATGCCCCACCAGTGGCTGGAGGGGAACCTGCCCGTCAGCGCCCGCTGCGCCGTCTGCGACCGTACCTGTGGCAGCGTCCGGAGGCTGCAGGACTGGCGATGTCTCTGGTGCAAGGCCATTGTAAGCATGTGCCTGTCTCTGTCCCCTCTGCCCTGGCACAGACAGCACTGCCCCTCCTGGGGATGTCCCTGGCAGACTGTCTCTCTGGTGCAGTGTCCCCTAGCTTTGTTTGTGCATATGTCCCTGCGTCGCCAGGTTCACAGTGCCTGCAAGGAGCTCTTTGGCAAGAGGTGTCCCCTGGGCCAGTACAAGGTGTCCATCATCCCACCGACTGCCTTGAACAGCATCGACTCAGATGGTGAGTGCCAGAGGGCACAGGGCTGAGGGTGAGAGGGACGAGCTGCCTGGGACAGGGCTTTGAGATCCTCTGCAGGCTTTGGCTTGTGACACTGTGCCCGCTTGCCTGTGGGGTACTGGGACCATCAGTAGGTTCCAGAATCGGTGCCCCTCTCTGCCCCACCCTCAGCTGAATGCTGCATGTTGCCTTGTGCTGTGCCCCAGGGCTGCCATGGTGCCATGCTTTGGTGTGGCACTTGCTTCCCCACCTGTGGCTTCAGTTGCTCTTGCTGGTGACATTTGTCATGGTTCCTCCCTGCTGGTGTGTCAGTGGAACCAACCCTGTGGCCCTGATATGGAGTGCCTCCTGTGACACCCTAACGGTTCAGGGCAGGATGAGGCCCTTGCTTGGATTATTTCCCAGTGTCTGTACTGCAGTTGTTTGTTCCATAGTGCAGAGCACAGCTTGCCCTGGCACAGGTGGCTGTGGGGTGCTGCCGGGAGAAGCGATGCCTCCCCCCATCTCCCTTGCCCTCTCTGGAGGAGCCCAGCTGGCCTCTGCTCAACAAAATCTGTTCTTCTCCTCCGGATATTTCTTTTCTCCTTCTTTAATGATTTTCACTGCTCGGCTCAGCCGGTGGCTCATCTGCTCCTCGTTACTCATCGGGATGCTGTCAGGGCAACCATCACGCAGCTTCTCCTCTGGCTTCAGAGCCACGGCAGCTTATGGTGGTGTCCCTGCCCTGTCTCTCTCACGGTGGCCTGGTCAGTCAAGGCTGGCATGGCTGTGGGGTCAGCAGCCGTGGCTGCTGCTGAGCCCAGCGTGGCTTTGCTGCTGCAGGGGGCAGCCCAAGGAAGTCTCCAGCTCCTCCTCTTGCTGAGCTGTACCCCCTGAGGGTGTGGGTACGGGTGGCAGTGGGCTCAGCTCCTCGCTGGCAGCCCACGCTCTGACTCAGCAGCCCTCGGTGCTTTCCTTTGCGGATCCGCTCTGCTCGCTGGGCTGGCAGCCCAGATCCAGCCTTGCCTCGGTTGGGCGGTGGAGGGTGCCCAGATGCTGCTCCCTCTACCCTCTGCGGGGCAGGCACTGGGGCTCCCAGTTGCATCCCGTGGCCTCTGGGTGTGGTGGCCATGTGGGTAGTGGCAGCAGCAGCAAGGGTGGGTGCTTTCCCTGCCGCAGCATCACCGGGTCTGCCAAGGGAAGGAGCCAACGGGCAGTGTCCCATGGCTGGGTGACCAGGACGGCCAAGATGTGCCTGAGTCAGAAGCAGGCTGCAGGCTGCAGGCCAGTGATCGATCCTCTCCTGCCTCGGGCATATTTCAATATTTCATTCCTGTCTTGTTCCTTTCAAAGCGTGCTGCTGACTGCCAAGCCTCCTGAGGCTTCTGCGTCATTTGCACCCACCCCTGGTAGGAGCAGGCGGCAGAGCTGGGGGCAACAGCTGGGATTGGTCATGCCAATTCTGAGTACCACTCCCAGAAGCACCCCCAGGTGGGAGCGTGCCCTGTTCCCATTTGGTTTTGTTGTGTCAGTCTCAGTTGTGCTCACTGCTGGTGCAGCGAGAACTGACTCTCCTGGGCACCCAGTGATGGAGCTGGGACCTAACCTGGATCAGCCCTAGTGCTAGTCTTCCCCATCCATATCCCCGTACCACCTCACTCCTTTTCTCATCCCCACTGCCATCTCTTACTCTTCCTCCCACCTCTCACTGTCCCCTGGGCACCCTGGTCACTGTCGCTACTGCCTGGCTTCAGCACCCCGAGGGTCTGTACAGTCAAGGTGTCTGCAAAGCCTCTGCTCTCCTAAAGTATCTCCATCAGTGTCATCATGGGGTGGGAGCAAGGGCTGGTTGCCTCACTTGCTGGGGCTTGCTGCAGGTTTCTGGAAGGCCACCTGCCCCTCGACCTGCTCCAGCCCTCTCCTGGCCTTCGTCAACTCCAAGAGCGGGGACAACCAGGGCGTCAAGTTTCTGCGCAAGTTCAAGCAGTTCCTCAACCCAGCCCAAGTCTTTGACCTCATGAATGGGGGCCCACACCTGGGGTGAGCACTGGCCTGGGTGCCACAGGGTGGCTTCAGCAGAATCCTGGCAGGTGCCTGGCACAACCCCCAGCCCCTCTCTCCTGTTCCCCCACCCAGGCTGCGCCTTTTCCAGAAGTTCTCCACCTTCCGGATCCTGGTGTGCGGTGGGGACGGCAGCGTGGGCTGGGTGCTCTCCGAGATCGATGCCCTTGGCCTCCACAAGCAGGTGAGCAGGAGTGCCTGGCGTGCCTGGCACTGTCCCCAGTGGAGCTGGGAGCTCCACTGCGTGCCCTGAGATGCCTCAAGTGGCAGGAACAGCAGGGCTGGGGGTGTCGTAGTTGCCCTCAGGAGCTGCTCTGAGTCCCCCACCCCATCCCTCTCCCACAGTGCCAGCTGGGCGTCCTGCCCCTGGGGACTGGCAATGACCTGGCACGGGTGCTGGGCTGGGGCAGCCTGTGTGATGATGACACTCAGCTGCTGCAGATCCTGGAGAAGCTGGAAAGGGCCACCACCAAGATGCTGGACCGGTGAGCATGGTGTGGGGCATGTGCCTCTCATCTCCCCAACTACCTCTCGCCTCTCAGGCAGCCTGGCCTTATCCCTTGCCCCCATGTCCCTGTGCCTGAGTGCCAAGAGGTGGCAAGCAGCTGTGGTCTCTGCTTGGCAGGTGGAGCGTGCTGACCTACGAGGCTCCCAAGCAGTCCCCCCCAGCCCTGAAGGAGGAGGAGAATGGGGACTCTAACATCCAGGTGGGCGCTGCTAGGGATGGAGAGGCAGGATGGGGGTCAGGTTCCCATTCACCTCATCAGATGGTTTAAGGCCATGCAGAATGAGATTGCACAGGGAGAGGTCATGCTGGGGTCCCTGGGGATTGTGGCTGAGCCAAGGCTGGCAGCTGGTTGCAGGTGATGAAATGAGTCTGGCAGGTCTCAGCTGGGCACCTGCACTGGGAGCAGACAGTGTGGTGAGGTGGAGCTACCAGCAGGCTGTTTTTGATTCCTGGTGTGGTCCTCTTCAACCCCTTGCCTCAGTTTCCTTCCTGCTGTGACCGAGCATCTCCTCTACCCAGTGACATGGGCACGGCTGCCATCAGGGCTAGGAGTGCAGGCTGAGGAGAGAAGCTCACTCTCATTCCAGGAGTTGCCTGGAGTGGGCTGCCCAGCAGGGTCCATGTCTTCAGCTGTCCTCCCCTGTCCCTCTCCAGGCCCAGATCTCACATTATGCTGACTCTGTTGCCTTCCACCTGGCCAAGATCCTGGAGTCAGACAAGCACTCAGTGGTGATCTCCTCTGCGAAGTAAGGAAGAGGCTGGTGATGGGGGTACCAGAGCCCACTGCTGGGCTGGGGACACACCTGCCAGGCCAGGTTGTCATCTGTCTGGCCACCAGCAGCTACCAGCTGTGCTGGTGCTTGACAGATAACCCCAGCACTGCCCTTCTGGTGCAGGAGCATGTTATCCTGGCACTCCTCTGGGCTGTCTTCTGTGCCATGCCCCTTTTCACCAACCTTCTGCTTCCCTTGGCAGGTTCCTCTGCGGCACTGTCAACGACTTTGTGGCTGAAGTTGGCCGGGCTTACAAGAGGGCAACGGAGAACAAGCAGGAGGCCGAGCTGATGGCACGGAAAGTGGGTTGGAGGGGAACTGGAGAGCTGGGGTGTGCTGGGTGGCACAGCCCCTGCACAGTGGAGGGGCTGGCAGGGTCTGCTCCGGTGGTCTGTGTGTGCACTGGGGTGTGTGCACTGGGGTGCTCATGGTGCTGAGGCACACAGGATGCTCCAGCACCAGGGTACCCAGGCACTCAAGGTGCCTAGGCAAACACACAGTGCCCAGGGAAGCAGGAACCTGCCTCTGGTGAGGGGGTGCTGAGTGTGGTGGGCATCCCACAGTGTGCCATGCTGAACGAGAAGCTGGACTCACTGGTGCGGGAGCTGAACGAGGAGGCTCAGGCCATCGTGGTCCCTGAGGGAATGGCACAGGCTGCCCCTGCTGACACCAAGGACCTGGAGAAAGGTGGCAGCTTCAACCCCAGCCCGGTGCCTCGTATCTTCAAATCCAAGGAGCAGCTCATGCTGCGGGCAAACAGCCTGAAGAAAGCCCTAAGGCAAATCATTGAGCAGGCAGAGAAAGGTGAGAGAGTGGCAGGGGCTGGCAGCGTGCACGGCACTGCAGTGACCTGGCACAGGCTGGAGCTGGACCCGTGCCTTGGGCTCCCTCTCTGAATCCTCGGGGTGGCAGCAGGGCTATGCTCTTCTCTGATCCTTGGTGTCGCAGAGGGAGGTTCCCCGTGTGGGACACGGGTGCCACCCTGAGCCCTGCCTGGCACAAGACTGCAGGGCTGACCTGGGGAGGGGGCACAGGGCCACAGAGCTGCCCCAGACTCACTGTTGTGCCCCTCTTTGCATCCAGCTGTGGATGAACAGAACAAGCAAACCCAAGCATACCGAGGCAGTGTGGGCCCCAGCAGGAAGGACAGCACAGAGGAGCTCAACAAGGAGGAGGAGAAGCTCGGTAAGGAGGCAGTGTGGCACATGGCTGTTCATGGGGCAAGCTACAGGATGGGTTCAGGGCAGAAGCCGGTTCAGCAGCTGCCTCCTCTACCTCCCTGGCCAGGCTCCCGACAGGAGATGGCGACCTCCGCATCTTCTCCCATCATCCTAGCCCGGCCAGACACCTTTGGCAGCTTGCAGTTCCCTGAAGATCCCAGTGCTCTGTGAGTCTGAGGTTCTTCCCGCCCCAGGAACCCTGTCCTGCCTTTGCTGTCCATCTTGGAGCAGGGCTGGGACCATGCTGCTGCCTCTTGGGGCATGCTGCTGCTGGGGCATGCTTTGCCCAGCAGTGTGGCACCTCATGGTGGGAGCTTGGAGCTCCTGCTGGTGCAGGCACTATGGGGACCAAGGGGGCTCCAGCTACCTCTGTTGGTTTTGGCCAGGCTGTCCAGAGCTAACCTCTCTGTGAGCTCACACTGCAGCTCCAGCAGGTTTTGTACCCCATCTGCTGGTGTCAGTACCCGTGTGCAGCTGCCTCCCACCCCATCCACCCTGTCTGCTGCTTTCAGCCACTTCTCAGAGAAATGTGTCATGAATAACTACTTTGGCATTGGCCTGGATGCGAAGATCTCCTTGGAGTTCAACAACAAAAGGGATGAGCACCCCAAGAAATGCAGGTTGGCTGAAACCATACCCCCCCTACCCCTTTCCTCTGGGAAAAACATAGATAGCCCTGGCTTGCTGATGCCCACACTGAGAGGGGCTGTTGGGATGCCAGCAGCCATAGGATCAGATTGGGACTAATGTGCCTGGCTGGGAACTTTTTGCTGCAGGAGATTTCCCACCTATGCCTAATGCCAAGATTCTGGGAAATGCCCCTGGGAAGAGGGTGGGTTGCTGCCCCTAAGGTGTGTGAACAGACATGGGACAGCTTGCTCCACAGCTGGACAGGGGAGTCATAGCAGCACAGAAGGGTGGGTGTCTGTGTGCTGGAGCCTATGCAGCCCAGGAGGCAGTGGGCAGATCCTGGCCTGGCAGTGGGGAAACAGATGCAGAGCTGGTGGTTGTGGGTGGCTGGTTCAGCTCCGTGGCCCAGGCAGGGCAGAGAGCCTGCAGCCCCTCTCACCTGTCCTGCTTTGCCCTGCAGCAGCCGCACCAAGAACATGATGTGGTACGGGGTGCTGGGCACCAAGGAGCTCCTGCAGCGCACCTACAAGAACCTGGAGCAGCGAGTGCAGCTGGAGGTACAGGGCCAGGACCTTCAGGGACTCAGGGTGGGGGGCAGCCATCTGGCAGCCCCTCAGGCTCAGCCCTCTCTTGCAGTGTGACGGGGTGCCCATCTCGCTGCCCAGCCTACAGGGCATTGCTGTCCTCAACATCCCCAGCTACGCTGGGGGCATCAACTTCTGGGGAGGCACCAAAGAGGATAATGTAAGTGCCAGTGCCATAGTGCAAGGAGGGGGACACAGAGTCCTTGCTGCATGCCCAGGGACTCTGGGAGCCTTTGGGCAGGGGCATGCAGTGGCCCTGCTTTGGGCACACACAAGGGAAAAAGCAGAGTCCCAGAAAGGAGCCCAAGTTGGACATCTCACTTGTACTGGTCTCACACAGAACTTTGGGGCTCCATCCTTTGATGACAAGAAGCTAGAGGTGGTGGCTGTCTTTGGCAGCATCCAGATGGCTGTGTCACGGGTCATCAACCTCCAGCACCATCGCATCGCACAGGTATGGGCAAGGGAGCTCCTGGAACCCTGAGCGGTGCCAGAAAGGTTTTAGGGCAATGCAGCTCAGCTCGTGGCTGTCACTGGAGGCTTTTTAGCCCTAGCACAGCAGTGTCAGCTGTAATGCCAAGCCCAGGCTGTCCACCCCACAGTGCCGTGTGGTGAAGATCACCATCCGTGGGGATGAGGGCGTCCCCGTGCAGGTGGATGGAGAAGCCTGGATCCAGCCACCTGGCGTCATCAAGATCCAGCACAAGAACCGAGCCCAGATGCTGACGAGGGACAGGGTGAGCTTGGGATTGTGCAACCTATGCAGCAGGGCCATGCTGGGGCACTGGGAGATGTGGCAGGCTGAGGGGGACCATCTTCATCCCCCACAGGCATTTGAAAGCACCCTCAAGTCCTGGGAGGACAAGCAGAAGGGGGAGAGCTACCGAGCAGCTGCCCGGCCACGGCTCAGCTCGCAGCAGTCCATGGAGTACCTGACAGAGGAGGAGAGCAGCCTGCTGCAGCAGGTCTCACGGGTTGCTGAGACCCTCATTGCCAGGTCAGGATGAAGGAGAGGACATGGGGAGGGCAGGGGACACTTCACTGTGGCTTCCCAGAGCTACAGGGGCAGCCTAGGGGAGTTCCCAGCAGCTCCAGCCCCTCTTGCTACAGAATCCATGAAGCAGCCAAGGCTCACAAAGCTGTAGAGCAAGAACTGGCACATGCTGTCAACACCAGCTCCCTGGCACTGAGTGAAGCCCTCTCCAACAAAGCTGCTGGCACATCAGAGGTGAGCTAGGGCTGGGGCACAAGGCAAGCTTCATCCACTCACCCCAGGATCCTGCTGCTCAAGGAGTTACCCTTCCATGTTTCCAGTTTCTCAGCAGGAATGCAGCTGTGGAGGTAGTGCTGAGCATCAAGGAGCTGTACACTGAGACCAGGGCATTCCTGGAAGGGAAGGCGGTAAGTGGGGGGCCAGAGAGCACCCTGAGCCCTGCAACAGAGGGACCTATGCCCTCAGCTGGCACCTCTGAAGGTGGCAGCAGGGCTGGGGACAGTCCCTGTCCTGCACAGCTGGACTCACCTCAGGAGGAGGAGGCACTGCATGGCCCTCTGAGCGTGCTGGGTCAGGAGCTGCAGAGGCTGCTGGACATCCACTGGCTGGGGCCCATTGCCCACCTGGCTGAGGAGGTGGGTGCCCGGGGACCCAGGGAGACATAGTCCACTGGGCAGCCCCAGGGGGCTGTAGAACCCTTCTCAGCCTGGCTTCTCACAGGAAAGCACTGGCAGCGCCAAGGGCAGTTTCAAGCTTCGCCTCAACATCCCCAAGCCCAAGAAGGAAAAGGACAAGGTCCAAAAGCAGAAGACCAACAGCACGCTCCCAGGTAAAATAAGCAGTGTGCCAGGGAGAGCAGGAGGCAGGCACAGAGCATGCTGGTAGAGTCCCCCACATGCCGACCTGCCTCTCAGCCTCCTATCATGGGCACACTGTAGGACCCTCTGGGGGGGGTGAAGAGGGCATGTCTTGGCTGCCTGGAGATGTCACTTTGTCACCAACAGCCCCTTAGAGCTTAATTTTTCTGCTAACGGACACAGGGAACCCCTCAGCCCTGTAACTCTGCCATCACCACCACTGCAAGGGGGAGAAGGGGGCTCTGGTACAGCTCAGCCCTTTGGGTACATCCCTGCCCCAGGGCTGGGTGTATTGCGAGGAGGAAATGCTCAGATGCTCCATAAGTAAGCCAAGGAGAGGAAAAAAAATCTTTCCAGCCTGAGCCTTCTGCATCTTCTGGCCCTGCCAGAGCTGGTGGTGTGGGGGGGATGCTGGCTGCCTGCCCTGCTGTCTCCCACTACATCCCTGGGGACCCTGCCCACCTCTGGTTTTCCTCCCTGCTAGCGGACAAGTGGGGCTCCGAGGAGGTGGCAGCTTGGCTGGAAGCGCTTGGTTTAGGGGAATACAAAGAGATTTTTGTGCGGCATGACATCCAGGGCTCTGAGTTGATCCTGCTGGAGAGGAGAGACCTGAAGGTACAACCCCCACCTTGTGCACCCTGAGAACCCCCCCAGCACGGGGGTGCACGGTGTCCTTCATCCCTCCTCTCCCCATCCCTTCTGGAGGGGGAAGGAGGTGCAGACCCTGCACCTGGCTGCAGTGGGCTGAGCTTGCATTGCTTGCAAAAGGGGCTGGAAGGGAGGGGGTTGACCTTGGACTCCCAGCTTGCAAAGCTCCATACACCTGCCCAAAGCAGGATCAACAGCACCAGCACCATACCCTCTCCTGCATCCAGGCACAGGGAAATGCTTGCATGAGAACCAAGGGCCTCCCAGCAAGGGCCATGCTCTGACTGGGAGAGCATGGAAGATTGGACCTTGCTGTCCCATCCTCTGCCTTGCAGTTGCCCTGCCACTGAGAGCTGAGGCCTAACCCCAACCAGTATGTCAGCTCCCCTCTCTCCTTCCTGCAGGACCTAGGGATCACCAAAGTGGGACACATGAAGAGAATCCTCCAGGCCATTAAAGAACTCAGCAACCCACCATAGACCAGCAGCAGGGCAGCACTCAGACCGTGTGCTGGGTCCTGCCCCTAGGGACCAGGGGTCAGGCAGGAGAGCGCCAGGTCCTCACTGCACCCCATCTGTTTGGATCCCCCTTGCTTGCCTTGCTTTGTCTGTTTGTCCCCGAGTATCCCTGGAGCCACTGCTTCTTCCCAAGCCTGTGAGGCTGGAAACACTAAATCAGAGAGGTCTAGCCCTGAAGCAATGTGGCATGACCCCCAGTCCAGCCCCTGGCATGGTCATCACTACAAGAGCCTGGGCTGCCATACGTGTGCCCAAGCTAGGGCCAAAGCAAAGACTACTCCTTCCCCTTGTGGGTATTTAAGCTGTGTAAATATTTGGAGAAAAGATACTCATTGCTGCTCCTTGGGTAGTGGTCATTGCCTGGGGAAGTGAGGGGTTCAGGGAGGGTGCTGGGGACCTTGCCCCTTCCAGCCTTCACACCTCAGTTTCCCCACTCTCGATCCTTCCTGCTCATCATGCAACAATCCCTCCCCAAACCCTCTGCCCCATCTCTACCACCACCCCTATCCCTGTCTCAGCAGCCACCAGCAGCACCTAAGACAAACAGCATTTTATTGACAGCTCAACATGACTTTTTTTTTCCCCCTCCCCTCCTTCCCCTTCAGTTAAAATTGCCTTTTTTTTTTTTTATGTACAGGGTGCTCCCCTGCCAGAGGGCACCTGGCTATTTACAGGCTATTTACAGAAACAGGGCTAGCAGCTCTTCAGTTTCTCCTCCAGTTTGAGCATGTCCATAGGGGGGATTTTGGCAACCTCAAAGAAGACCCTGGAAGGAACAAAGGGACCACACTGGCTTAAAGCTCAGCCACAGCCCTGACATCCATCCACCAGCAGCATCCCCCCACCTCTCCCCAAGCTCTGAAATGGCCAAAAGTGCAGTGCTGGTGGTGTCACCCTTGGTGGAGGAGGCAGGCATGAGGCAGAGTCCAGTGGCACTCACCTGTGAGAGTATTTGGTGTGCACAGCCTTCAGCTTGTCGCGCGGCTGATATGTGAGCAGGAAGTTCAACCTCTTCACCAGGGGATGCAGGTCCTGGGAGCGGTATCCACTGTAGTACTCCAAAGTAGGAGTCTGCACAGGGACATGGGAGTCCTCTCAGTAATAGTGCAGCCACCATCTTTCTTCTCCAGCCCTCCAGATCTGAGCATAGCCCCAGAGCTTCACCCCTGTGCACCAGTCCATCCCCTCCAGCACCCTATGGTGCCTCTCCTGGGGTGTCTCAAAGAGGGGAGGGAAGAGCAGCTTAGGCAGGTGCTTACCCAGCCACCAAGGTTCTTCATGGTGAGGGCCAGCAGCAAACAGCTGGCAGCCAGCTTTGAGGGGCTCTCCCGGGCATAGTCATACTCCTGCAGGGTCATCTCACAGAGGAAGCGAGCCAGGGTCAGCGTCTCCATGGAGGCACGGGCACACTGCAGCGAGGCAGGCAGGGAAGGGCTCAGCCCTTTGGGCAGCTCTGCTCTCCACCCAACCTTCTTGGGGGCTGGAGTGCTGCTCCTGGGGCACAGGACACAGAGGCCCACACACCCAGCCTGCCACAGAGCAGCATCCCGACTCAGCTCTCTTGGCAGAGGCTGAGCAAACCCTCCCCTTGCTGCCAGCTGTGCATCTCTGGGACCTGGGACTCCCATCACCACCCCAGGGTGCCTGGGGTCACCTCAACAGCAGCAGCCTACCCTCCTGCCACACACACCTTGGCAAAGCGTCGCAGGAAGCGGTAGGGGATGGGGATGTTGATGTCAAACTTGAGGGTGCTGAGGATATTCATCTCCATGGCAATGAGCTCCTCCCGCTTGTAGGCATCGTCACAGATGTAGAGGAAGTCGTCCACGCACGGTGGGCACCTCTCCTGCCAGGGGCACAACAGCTCAGCACCCTAACAGGGCCTTATCCTCACAACACCAAGGAAATCCTACCAGTTTGCAGTGCCCACAATGGCTCATGCCCTGCCAGACCCTGAAATGACTCTGATAACATCCAGGGGGTCAGATGTGCTGCCCCCACCCTTGGCTTTAACTCCAAGCCTTGCTTGCATGAGGTAAACTCAGGTGGTCTCTGCAGAGCAGAGGGGAGTCATGTTTCTAGGGATATCAGAAGGCAGAATCCAGCCCCCAAGATTGCATTCACAGCCCTTAAGATAGGAAGGGGTAATGTGAGGACAGATATGCCACCTCAGCAGCTCTCAGGACAGGGACCTGGCCTTCTCCAATGAACCCATGGGGACCAGAGAGGTACAGCCCCCACTGCCCCAGCACCCCAAGACAGCACACAGAATCACAGAATGTCAGAGGCTGGAAGGGGCCTCCAAAGCTCATCCAGTCAAACCCCACTGCAGAGCAGGATCACCTATAGCAGATCACACAGGAACGTGTCCAGGCAGACTTTGAATATCTCCAGAGAGGGAGACTCCACAACCCAGCCTGGGCAGCCTGTTCCAGTGCTCTGTCACCCTCTCACGTTTTACATGAGAATTCCTATGCACAAGAGGATTCACCTCAAATTTGGAGGCAATGAGGATAGCAGTAGAGCCAATGAGCTGCAGCTTGTCCCTCATGCTCACCACCTCCACTAGGTAGTGGTCCACCAGCTTCACAGCCAGGTACAGCGTCTCGTGGTTCAGCTCAAAGTTCTCCTGCAAGGATATGGGCAGGAGAGGGTGTCAAGCAGAAGCTTGCTTTCCCAGCCCTGCCATGATCACTCAGAGGCCAGAGGTGCCCAGAGTGCCAGGCTCAGAGGGAGGAATACAGGCTCAGCCCCAGGCTGGGGAGGGGAAAGCTCAGCTCTGCACTAGGGACACTTGCAGGAGCGTCTGCTGGCATACTGAGGTCCCACATGCCAAAAGCAGAGTGGGGGCTGCTCTGTAGAAAGCCATAGCCCCTCCTCATGCCCACGTACCTGCACCTCCACCATCCAGTCCACCAGGATGGCACGCATGTCCCCGCTGATATCTGGCTGCTTCTCCATGAAGTCAGGGAGAATGAATTTCTCCTGCCAAGGTACCAGCTGTTAAGGACTCTCACTGGACATAATCGCCCTCAAACAAGCCTCCTTGTGACCCATGCAGGCCCCCACCAGGTGCTCAGAGGCCCTGGGTGGTCTTTGTTTTCCCGGTCAGGGCTGCCACCCCTGTGCAAGACATCACCCACCTCTCTGCTCCGCATGTATTCAAAGATCTCCTTGGCATACTCAGCATTAGCATAGGGGTCACCCAACTGCTCCTTGTCTATGTCCTCCACTGAGGGTACCTGGTGGGATGGAGGAGGCAGAAGTAAGGGGGATGCTCTGGACTCTGAAGGTGATGGTCGCCCCTTCAGGGCAAGGCTGCTGCACCTCTGCACCCATCATTTTGTAGCTCCCATTTCATTCTTTCCTATGGGAGAACTTTCAGAGGTAGAAGGTCATGGGGTTTATTTTCCTCCCCACCCAGCCAGAGTACTCTCTGAAGCCAGGCTGCAGCCCAGGGTCCCTGCCCTCTCAATGGAAGGCTTTGCTACCTTCACAGGTTCTGGTTTCTCTGGCACAGGATCCTCCTTGGGCGGTGCAGGAGCCTCTGTTGGGGGAGTTTTCTTCATTGACCTGTGCAAGACAAGAGTGCAAATCATTGCTGGGAGGAAGCCACTTCCTTGTGAATGAAAGTGGTTCTCCAGTGCCCCTTGTTGCTTCAGGAAGGGGCTGAACTATCTCTAAAATATCCCCATGGAGACACTTTGAATCATTTAGGTTGGAAAAAAAAAAAAAAATCTTTAATATCATTGAGTCCAAAATTCCACCACTAAATCACATTCCCAGATGCCACATCTACACACCTTTTAAATACCTCCAGGGATAGTGACTTTACCACTTTCCTGGGCAGCCTGTTCCAGGGCTTGATAACCTGGTGAAGAAATCTTTCCTAATATCCAACCTAAGCCTCCCCTGGTGCAACCTGAGACTATTTCATCTCCTGTGTGCCCTCCCTATCTGGTTGATAGCCTCCATTACCTCAAGGAAGCCCCCACCACTGATTGCTCTTCCCCAGTTTGCAGGTGCTGGACCTGCAGCATCCTCCCAAGTCCCTGTCCCCATCTTCCCAGCAACTCACTTTTTCAAGTTAATTTCATTGTTCTTGGCCACCCCCAGGGCAGCATGGGCCCTCTGGACCTTCTGTGGTGCCACTTTCACAGCCTCTTTCTTTCCTGCCACCACCTGGTTCTTGTGAGCCTGTTTGGGTAAGAAAGAGGTATGTAGAGGGGTGCACAAAACTCTCCTCCTGCTGACAAAGCATAAGACACACACAGTCCTGCAGATGACACCCAGATGACATCCTGGAGATGATACCCAGCCCCACTGACAAAGTGGGGGGCACACAACTCCCACCCACACAGAAGAACTCACATTGGTGATGTCCCCAAATGCCGACCTCTTCTTGGGCCCACCCTGGGGTGAGGATGGTGACCTCTTGGCTTGACAACTCTCCTCCTGTAACAGAAACCATCAGAAAGATGAGGGGCCAACTTTCCCACAGAAAGTCCTCACACACCTTGCCCAGCTCAGAGCTTACCTTCTCAGGCTTGACATTCTCTCCAGCAGGGCCCACTTTGCCAGCTCGGGGCTGCTTGGTGCTCAGCATCTTGGCGTTGCGTGGCAACGGCATCCTGTCCCTTGGCCTCTAGCAGCAAGCTGGGAGCAGAGAGAACTTGATGTGGACAGCTGCAACACACTCAAGGACTGGGGACAGAGCCATGGGACATTTGTCTTTCCTTAGCTGGGGTGGGGGTAATGCAGCAGGGACAGGATCCAGCCCCTTCCCTGAGCATGGCAAGTAGAGGGTGCTCTGAGGCAATGCCAGGGAGGGTGCAGGTCTAGGTAGGGGCTCGGGGAAGGGCTGGCATGCTTCTCCCAGCAAGAGCACCTTGTTGGGAACAGGGATTTGGACGGGGCAGTTCCCAGCTTCCTGCATGCCAGAGAAGAATGTGAAAGCTCTCGTTCCCTTGTCCTCCTCAACGCTAGGGGGAAGGTAGGGTCAGGAGTCCCTCCACACCCCAGGGGAGGAGCCCCCAGGACAGTGGTCTCCATGCTTGGTCTTCCCCAGAGCACGCCCATAGTATGGGAAACTGAACCCAAGAAGAGGAAAACCAGGGGAGGAAGGGATTAAGACTTCAGGGAGCCCCCATTCAGAATCCACTCCCCTGCAACCCCATTCTCCTGCACCCCTTGGAGCCCCGATGGCCCCATTTCCCCAGCCCGAGATGCTCCGGGGACCCAGCGCTCGTTAAGAACCCCCCGACTGTACCCACACACACACTCTAGTATTGCCGGCAGCCGCAGTCCCCCAGCCCGAGGCTCCTCGAAGTGGCCCCAGCCCCAAGCACACTTACCCACGCCACCGTCCCGCAGCCGGCTCCGGCGCTTTTGAAAGTAGCAGCTCGGCAGCGGCAGGCCAGCACTGGCCGACCGTTGTCCAATAAGAGCGCGGGGGGGGAGCCAGACGGCGGCCAATCGGCTAGCCGGCAGGGATGCGGTTGCTAAGGGGCAGGGCGGCAGGATTTAAAATTCAGCCCCGCCGACCAATGGAAGAGCGAGCTTGCGCCGGAGGCGGGGCTAGGCTGGCGGCTGCTGCGGGCAGGGATTGGTGAGGCAGGCTGCCGTTTAACTCCGACCTGCGGGGAATGGTGGGAGGGTGGCATGGCCGGCGGCCGGCCGGCCGGTGGGGCTTGCCGCAGGTGGCAGAGCAGCCTTGTCCTCCGGCAGCTCCTGCGTGTTCTGGCGGGACGTAGAGCTCCGGGGGAGCAGCCGCGGCTCTTCCGCCCGCCCAGGGGGCTGGAGCTGGACAGGTTTCTGGGTCCGGCTGCCCCGCAGGGTATGCTACTCCGGCTTGCTGCTCGCTTCCTCTGCCCTCTCCTTCCGCCGTCGGCACCGCGGCTGCCCCTTCTCGGGGCCAGGGTGTGCCCTGGGCTAGCCTTGCAGCTCCAGGGACCCGCTGTAGCGAATCAGTGAGAACGCAGTCGGAGGTGTCATTAGAGGCGGTTTTAGCGGGATCTGCCCGAGCCGGATGGCCGAGCTCCAGCTGTCAGCTCTGCGAGCGCTGCGCCGTCCTTTGGGCAGGGACTCAGAAGTACCAAGGCAGAGTGAAATACACCCAAGACAAAATCCAACTTAACAAGGCGCAAAAGAGGGCTAACGCCTGATGTCGGGGCTGACACTGGTGAAAGGTCCGAGCTCAAGGGCAGGTCAATGCCTGCAGCCACGCTGCCGAGCAGGGAGCGCTCGAAGAACAGCTCAGGCTGCCCTAGTCGTGGAATAAAGTGTTGGCTCCTAGTCAAATCACGTGTGACGAGGAGTAGGCACAAGGCTCCTTGTGCCCACGACTTTCTTTGTTCCTTGATAAATGAGTTTTGGAAAAGCCGTGCACTATTCATGTGCTAATCGCATAATCGGTGTTCCAAACTCCTGTAAGCTGATGAGCACTGTGCCAGTCCGGGGGGTTTTCAGAGAACAGATTGGACCTGGAGGAGTTCTTGGCTCAGTTACAGCTCAGGCCTTTACCTCCTCTCAAGCCTGAACCAAACTACCATGAGTGTGGTTAAAGAGCTGAAAGCATCCATGGCACCTGGCTGGGCAGAGATGGCACCAGCAGCCACCCCTGCTGGTTGAGCTCTGAAGGCTTACAACCCCGCTGCTGCAGATGCAGCCCCAAGGCTGAGCTGAGCTGTCGGCTCTGAGAGTGGGAGTTGCCCTGCTTGTGCAGGATGGTATTTGCTGGGCAGCCCCTGAACCACACTTGCATCATCTGAGCTGCTCCTGCGGTCCTAGAGGATTTGGGCAGTCGGATGACACCTCCGACTGCGTTCTCTCTGATTCGCTACAGCGGGTCCCTGGAGCTGACCTGATCCCTGTTCCCTTGGGGACTGGGATGGCAGGTGGCACATATGCCACCCATTGTACAGGTGTGGCTTCCTCTTTCCAGCTCTTGGGAGCTTTTAGCACTGCACCAAGCTCCAGCCTCACAGTACATTCTCTCTCTCCCCTCCCCCTCCCAAGCTGAAGTATGCTCAGCAGAGCTCAGTGATCTGTGTGCTTGCCTCTCATGCGTGTTGGGGCAGCACAAACTCCAGCCAAAAACATTAGCTGGGTGCATATTCACCAGGCAGAGCTGGGACACATCCCACCACTGGTGGATAAGATCCTCAACCAAAAACCTCCCATTCAAGTCTGCCTGAGGCTCTGCGCATGCTTGGGCAAGCTGCCTGCTTTGGGATGAGTCCACATCTGCCCATCCTGCCCAGGCTTGGCAGGGTGAAGCTGGCTTTTCCAGTCCCTGCTGCACTGCCATGCTGGTGCTCCTCAAGAGGCTCTCTGGAAGCCCGTCCCCACTGCAGAGGCTGCAGCTTGCACCACGCCTTCTGCACCCAGCCCAGGCACTTCATGTGTGGCAGTGGATGGACAAACAGACCATGCTATATGCAGCTCAAGAACATTGGTGCATCGAGTATCCATATCATGAGAAGAGCTGGATCACTGCTTCCATCCATCCCCTTCCCACAGTACTGAAGACCCTGCACTGTTTTATGGAGCTGGAACAGTCCCCAGACCCAGTCTGGCTCCCCAGCACTGTGGGTCTCCCAAGAAGCCCCTCTGCATGGCATTTGGGCATGTTTGCTTCAGGGTTGCTTACCAGACAGAGAGCCTCAGGCTCAAGAGGATGAGCAAGGGAAGGGAAGCGTTCACGGGATCCCCATGAGCTGCTTTCCCTTCCCCAGGCTAAAACCTTACCCTTTCCCATGCTCAAACAGGCCCAACTTGTTACTCCCTGTGGCTCAGCGCCAGAAAACTGGGTGGGAGAAAAGGAGCTGATCCATGCAGAGAGGGCTGAGCTTTGCTGCTTCCATTTTCCTCCCTTTTCACAACTAACAGCAGAGGTCAGGGAGGGACGTGGAGCCTACGAGCTGCTGCATTTATTTACTGGGAAAAGCCCCAGCAAGTTAACCCCGGGGCTCTCCTGCCAGAGGGGGAAGCATGAAGGAAAGCAGAGAGCAAGGCAGGGTGACAGAGCTCCCAAATGCCCATGTGGAAGTGGAAAGCAGTGCCATTCCAAGCCACTGGCTGTCCCAGCCCCTGGGTGTGCCAGGGTCGTGCTGGGTGATGCCTGTGACACTGTCCCACACATTCAGCCCTCTCCCTCCCTGCATTGGGGCCATTTCTTTGTCTCCACTGCTGTGTGCTGAGGAGAGTTTGCAGCACCAGCAGTGGAAGCCAGCACTCAAGAACAACCAGGAGCAAACAGCTGGGAAGGTTCAGGGTGGGCTCAGTGTGGCTGAGCAAGGTTAGGCACTAGAGCCAGCCGACGCGAGCTGAGAACAGGGAGGTTAGTTTAGGGTTAGCAGCACATTTGTGGCAAAGGAGGCTCCATGAACCATCCTGCAGCTCCTCGTGGCACACAGGGACTGCATTTCTCCCCCATGTTAGGGGTTTCTAGGCTGGTGAAGCAGCAGGTTGATGGCCATATTGCGGCTGCTGTCACCTTGCTGCCACTCAGGATGCCCACTCACCCCGAGGAACCCAAACTCCTGACTCTTCCATGTTGGATCCCACTTAGCCTCCACCTCCCACTGCTCTCTGGCCATTTTCTTCCAGTTCTTATTTGGTGGCTGATTTGATCTTGTGAATGGCATAGGGGCTTGACTCCTTGGGCATCCAGATCTCCTCCCCTCCGCGGCCGTGGTGCTCCACTGCTCCCTCCATGGCTGCTGTCAGCTCAGGGCTGAAGATGCTGTCCGTGGCCCGGTAGGTGCGGGTCAGGTGGCGGAAGGAGGAGTCTGAGGAGCTGTCATCAGGAAGGTCTTCATCCTGATCGTCTCGCAACTTGGTCCTGCTCAGCTCTGAGCTGCTCCCCAGCTCTGCGTCTTTGAGAGACTCTCCCACTTCCTGGAGGAAGGTTGTTTTGGGGCTGATGATGCACAGCAGGAGCATAAGGCCTCCCGAGACCCCGCAGAGAAAGTAGAGGCCAACTTTCTCTGGGACACCTGGAAGGGATGAAGAGCAAAGAGAGACCCCAGGGTACAAACCGTCTGCAGCCTGTGGGGTACCAGGAAAAGCACCTCTGATGGGCACATATGAAAAAGAGGAGGGGAGCAGGGATTCCCTCAGCACTTGAGCAGGACAGCCTTTGCCCCAGCAAGCATGGGAGCACCACCCAGAGCCTTATGAGCACCCAAGTGTCCTGAAATGCCCCATAGGAAACGCCCACTGGGATGCAGAATAGGCAACACTAGGGAAGGAATCCTCTCACCAGGGATTTAAATGAGTGATTTCCTCTGGCTAGGGAAATTTCTGCCTGCAGAGAGGTGCTCTCTGTCAGTGCACCTGCAAGGCAGGGCAGGAAGGAAGCAGACCCTTTGTGTAATCCATGCCATTGGAGAAGGAAGGTCTGCAGGCAGGACCACAGTGCACTGTGACTAACAGCGCTGTGGGACCTAGAGATCCTCCAAGCTCCAAGCTCCCACCCTGAGCAGGTCCCCCAAATCCAGCACGGGTGCTTGGTACTCTCCTCCCTTGCATGCCTGCTGACCCTGCCAGAGGGGTAGGGCTGCCTCTGAGCTGAGCTCCAGTCTGATCAGAGTCTATTATGGGACCTGAGCCACCCTCCCAAACCTGTCCCACTCCCCCAGGGTGCTGGATGAGAGCCGGGGAGGGCACATACCCCAGAGGTGGGCAAAAGCTGCCAGAGAGCTAGTAAAAATCATCTGGTCTTCCCGGAGCTTGGAGAACCTGGGCCCTTTGTACCAGCCACCTGCAGCGAACAAGGGGACATGGGCTGAGACATGAGATGTTGCCCAGTGCCCTGCTGCCTCTCTGCCTGCCCCTCTCTACCATGCTTCTTCCTTCCTGCACAGGGAAGCTCTCCTGTAGATACTTCTCTGCCCTGCTCTCAGCAGACCACATCTCTCCTGCCCGTCAAACAGGGGGAAGGACTGATGAGTGGCTTCAGCCACAGGACAGCGATGCTGGGATGGAGCCACAGGGCTTCTGCCACGGTGGGCACCACGGATACAGAGAGGCCACAGAAGGAGTGGGTCTCCTGGGACATGATGCTACACCACTTTTGCCACAGCCTCCCCCACTCCCTGGTTACCGTGCATGTAGTCCGATAGCAGGAAGGGGTCCGAAGAGTCAGAGCCCACCTCCTCCAGCAGCTGCTTGGGCACTGCAAGGAGAGTGCACACTGAGCATCATCAGCCTGCTTGCCCCCAGCAGCCCCTTCCCATCTCAGGGAGCCCCATGCCCCTGTGTTCATGGCACGGGGTGGGCATAGGAGGGACTCAGACAGTGGGCCCCATGCCCCAGCCCCGTGGGTGGCTCTCACCACAGGTGTAGGAGACTCTCAGCTGTTTCTTTGTGCCAGGGAGACACGGGTCCCCAAAGGTGGCCTGGTCAGCAGCCACTGTGCAGTTCACCTTACGGTGGCACTTCTTGGAGACCCTCCGCAGGGCATCTGGAGCCAAGCACTCTGCAAAAACATGGGGCATGGATCTGTGGGCACACATGGCTGCCCCTGCCCGCTGGGCACCATCCAACTGGGGTCAGTGGGCAGAGTTACTTGGCCCATGCTCTCTTCATGGCTCCTGGTCCCATTTCTTTGTGTGAACTCTTCCAGCATACCTATATGGGGTCCCCTGGTGTTCAGGGCATCACATTCGGGTTTGCCCCGCAGGAATCGTCCATAACTTGCAGAATAAATGGCCAGGATGGACTTTGGTCTGCACTGCAACTTCAGCTTGTCATTCTCACACACGGTCTTGACCCGATGGTTCCCTGGGGAGTGACATCAGCGTCCCAATGCATCCTGAATCACCTGCAGCCTCCTTCTCCCTTAGCCCAGCTGAGGGACAGAGAGCAGCAGGGGCAGGGCTGGATGAAGGCTGCGAGCTGCAGGAGGAGCTTTGGCTCCTTCCCAAGCCGCTGAGGCCAGGGAAATGCCCACACAGAGCTGCCTGGACCCCACTGCACCTCACCTGGCCGGCACTTGTAGGAAGTGATGAGGTACTTGTGTGTCCCTGGGCACGGGTCCGGCCCAAACACTTGGCTGTGCACTGAGAACTGGCACCACTGCTGGTCCTGGCATTCAGCCAGCAGCTTCTGGAGAGCGAAACAGGACAGAGTGAGGAGTCCTGATGCTGTGCTCACCTCCTGTCCCTTGGTGCCATGACTAGACCCAGGGAAAGGGCCTCTCACGCACAGAACAGATGTGTACCAATCACCCCTTCAGCACCCGTGCAAATGCGCACCAAACACCCATACAGGAGGGGCAGTACCCTGCACTTGGGCAGTACCATGCACTTGGGCAGCACCCTGCACTTGGGCAGTACCGTGCACTTGGGCAGCACCATGCTCTTGGGCAGCACCCTACACTTGGGCAGCACCGTGCACTTGGGCAGTACAGTGCACTTGGGCAGTACCATGCTCTTGGGCAGCACCCTACACTTGGGCAGCACAGTGCACTCGGGCAGCACCGTGCACTTGGGCAGCACAGTGCACTTGGGCAGCACCATGCTCTTGGGCAGCACTGTGCACTCAGGCAGCACCGTGCACTTGGGCAGCACAGTGCACTTGGGCAGCACCATGCTCTTGGGCAGCACCATGCACTCAGGCAGCACCATGCTCTTGGGCAGCACAGTGCACTTGGGCAGCACAGTGCACTCAGGCAGCACCATGCTCTTGGGCAGCACCGTGCACTTGGGCAGCACAGTGCACTCAGGCAGCACCTTGCTCTTGGGCAGCACTGTGCTCTTGGGCAGGACAGTGCACTTGGGCAGCACCGTGCACTCGGGCAGCATCTTGCTCTTGGGCAGCACAGTGCACTAGGGCAGGACCGTGCACTCGGGCAGCAGCGTGCACTTCG